>CAUYQV010113096.1:0-81577 GCA_963574575.1 Galagoides demidoff
AGCAGGAGGAATCACGCTACCGGACCTCAGATTATACTATAAATCCATAGTGATCAAAACAGCATGGTACTGGAACAAAAACAGAGAGGTAGATGTATGGAACAGAATAGAGAACCAACAGATGAATCCAGCTACTTACCACTACCTGATCTTTGACAAGCCAATTAAAAACATTGAGTGGGGAAAAGATTCCCTATTTAACAAATAGTGCTGGGTGAACTGGCTGGCAGCCTGTAGAAGACTGAAACTGGACCCACACCTCTCACCATTAACTAAAATAGACTCTCACTGGATTAAATATTTAAACTTAAGACATAAAACTATAAAAATAGTGGAAGAAAATGCAGGGAAAACTCTTGAAGAAATTAGCCTGGGCAAGTATTTTATGAGGAGGACCCCCAGGCAATTGAAGCAGAATCAAAAATACACTACTGGGACCTCATCAAATTAAAAAACTTATGCACAACCAAGAACACAGTAAGTAAAGCAAGTAGATAGCCCTTAGAATGGGAGAAGATATTTGCAGGTTATGTCTCCAACAAAGGTTTAGTAACCAGAATCCACAGAGAACACAAACATATCAGCAAGAAAAGAACAAGTGATCACATCTCAGGGTGGGCAAGGGACTTGAAGAGAAACTTCTCTGAAGAAGACAGGTGCACAGCCTACAGACACATGACAAAATGCTCATCATTCTTAATCATCAGAGAAATGCAAATCAAAACTACTTCAAGATATCATCTAACTCCAGTAAGATTAGCCCACATCACAAAATCCCAAAAACCAGAGATGTTGGCATGGATGTGGAGAAAAGGAAACACTTCTACCCTGCTGGTGGAAATGCAAACTAATACATTCCTTTTGGAAAGATGTTTGGAGAACACTTAGAGATCGAAAAATAGACCTGCCATTTGATAGTGCAATTCCTCTACTAGGTATATATCCAGAAGACAAAAGTCACATTAAAACAAAAATATATGTACCAAAATGTTTATTACAGCCCACTTCATATTTGCTAAGTCATGGATGAAGCCCAAGTGCCCATTGACCCATGAATGGATCAATAAATTGTGGTATATGTATACCATGGAATATTATACAGACAGCCGTAAAGAAAGGTGGAGACTTTACCTCTTACATCTTTACATGGATGGAGCTGGAACATATTCTTCTTAGCAAAATATCTCAAGAATGGAAGAAAAACTATCCAATGTACTCAGTCCTACTATGAAACTAATTTATAGGTTTCATATGAAAGCTATAACCCAATCATAGCCCAAGAATATAGGGAAAAGGGGAAGGGAGAAGGGTGAGGGGAGGATGCATGGAGGGAGGGTAATTTGTGGGACCACACCTATGGTGCATCTTACAAGGGTACACGTGAAACTTACTAAATGTAGAATATAAATGTCTTAATACAATAACTAAGAAAATGCCATAAAGGCTATGTTAACCAGTTTGATGAAAATATTTCAAATTGTATATAAAACCAGGTAAGTATACCCCATGACTGCATTAATGTACACAGCAATGATTTAATAAAAAAAAAAAAAAGAAAGAAAAAAAATTTGTATAGTACACACATTTTATATTGTTGCCACTTCTGGACAGTTCTTTGGACATTAAAACTCAGTTGACAAAAGAAAGAGGTTGATGTCTTCTGAGAGTGAAGGCACTCAATCAAGCCTTCCATTTGTGTAAAGACCACTCCATCATCATAGGTTGGGGGTAGTTATTTGGACAGAAATATCATCTGTTTTAAGAACAGAAAAAAGTTTTAAGTTAGTAGCAACAGAAAATAAATTAATATACAGATCTCATGCTTCCAATATCGCAGAGTATGGTTACAACAGTGATTATGGCCCAGGCAGTTTTAAAATGGGACTCACCGATCTCTCTTAGAAAAAGAAAAAGCTTAATGATGAACTTATAAAAGTATATAATTTTTCAGTAAATACTCCAAAATAATTGCATTGTAAAATGTGCCAAATGGCCCAACCCTATAGAGTTGGTAGCATAACTCAATGACATCTTCAAGAATATCTGACAAAAATATTGATTTAGATTTGAGGTTTGAGTAGTTGACCATCTTTACATAATAGGAAGGACTTGATTGATTGTTAATTTCCTGACAATAAAAATATAGTGTTAGTTTAGAGAAAAGCAAATATTTCTTCTCAACATCATGGGCATACCTATTTTCATCAACCCTAAGTGGCTTCAAATTATAAAGAAACAGTTAAAATGAGGGAGGCTTGGAAAATAGCTGCTTTTCATGTCGCAAAATTATTGACTGATCTGTCAGAAAATGGTTTCTGACAGTGGTTTCTGGCTCTTTCTCTTAAGACCACATTAAGGTTCACCCAAAACAAATGGGCTCATCTAGATTAGCTGCCATATCTGTCCTTACTTGAATTATCTCCAGAAAACAAGCTTATTAAGTGGTGGATTCACTAAAATAATGAATTATTTTAGGAAAGAAAGAATATCTGTCAATCTGTTAAAAAAATGAATAATTATTTGAAATGATCAGGAAATGGAGTGGTAATGAATAATCCAGAAATTCCACATGCAAAAGGCCTCAATGTTTAATAGACTCATGAATAAAAAGTGCCTAGTTGTTGTGAATAGCAGGAAACAATGATTTAATATAGCTGCAATTTAATTTAGCTGTTTGCAAATAACTGGAAACTTGTTTTTAGAAGACAAATATTTCATTATGTTTAATAGGCTATATTTGACTTTTTTATTTCAAGGAATATTTAGCATTACAAATTCTCAGACCCACTCATCACATCATATAAAGCTGTGATATGTATATGTGGTATGTGGTTAGGAAAATAAGAGGATATGACATGGAACTTTTTTTTTTTTTTGAGACAGAGTCTCACTTTTTTGCTCTCAGTAGAGTTCCATGGTGTCACAGCTCACAGCAACTTCAAACTCTTGGGGTTAAGTGATTCTCTTGCCTCAGCCTCCCAAGTAGCTGGAGCTATAGATGTCCACCACAATGCCTGGCTATTTTTAAATATGAGGTCTCACATTGGCTCAGGCTGGTCTCAAACTCATGAGCTCAAGTGATCTACTTACCTTGGCCTCCCAGAGTGCTAGGATTTTAGGCATGAGTCACCACACTTGGCCAGACATGGAACTTTCTGGAGATAGAGTTCAGAGACCTTAGGCAAATATGGGCCATAGGGAAGAAAAAGTGCAGTGTTACTGAAGAACAGGTATAAGATCAGTTTATAAGGTGTATATCACCATTTTAAAAAATAGAATAAAATAAAAAATAATCGTTTCACATGTAGTGAGTGTAGTAAAAATAAATGACTTTTTTTCCAGCTTATGTAAATGCCTATGTATATGGATATCGGGTTGTAATGTCAAATGCATTTCTTTCTGTAAAAGACATTTTAAAATGATCACTTTGATGTACATGATATGGTAGTAGATATAGAGAAGAAGTAGGTGATAAGGTCCTTTTCCCCTAATCCTTGTTTTGTGGATGGTTCAGATAACCATAAGTGTTTTTTGTTGCTATAACCTCAAATGCAAATGTAGGATAAAACTCTAATAAGATATAGAAAGTGGAAGATGTCACATTAGAGAACTAAGAAGTCTAAATGTGTGGCACTATAGATGATTGAATTTTGATAGTAAGTTAATTACAAATTGGTTTATTCTGCTCATTTCATGGAGATTTAATGTAGCTACTTACTGGAACTTAAATGCTATTACAGTTTTTGAAGGCTGCACACAAAGTACTACAAATGGGAGGCTTAAGACAATGTAAATTAATTGTCTTACAGTTCTTGAGGCTAGAAGTCCAAAATCAAGTAATAGACAGGGGCAGACTCCCTCTGAAATCTGCAGGGGATAGTCTCATGTTATTTACTGGCAATCCCTGGAGTTTCCTGACTTATAAATTAACTATTTCAGTCTCTGCCTTCATCTTTAGGTGGCCATCTTCCCTCTGTGTAACTCTGTCTTCATTCACATGGCATTCTCCTCTCCTTAGGAGGACACAAGTCATGTTGAATTAGGGCCTATGCCACTTCAGTATGACCTTATCTTTACTAATTACATTGCAAATATCCTATTCCTAAATAGGTTATTTTCTGTTATACTGATGTATAGGACTTTAGTATATCTTGTAGGAGGACACAAAATTCAACCCAAGACAGATGTCAGCATTAAGATGTTAGGTCACTAGCAATTATCTACTCCTCTTTCTTTTCTCCCCCCCACCCCGGGAAACCTCCCAAACATTAGAGCACAGGATAACTACTTCAATTTTCTCTCCCCCAACTTAAATGATTTTTTAATTAACTTATCTGCCACTTTCAGATTTAAATGGCTATTCCTAGTGTTGACTGTCAAATTACTATTGATTGATTGATAATAGTCATTCTAACTAAACTTCATTGAAGTGAAGATGTTAACCTTGGCTGATAAGCTAGCACCTACTCTTTAATAGTGCTCCTAAAATATGATCTATGTCCCCATGGAGGACAGATTCCTCTGACAGCTAATTCCACACATAGGACATTAAATTCCTCTGACAGATCATTAGATTACTCATTTCTTCTTGACTCCAATTTCTTGTTCAACTGGAAAATAGGAATGAGTGTGGACAACTATTCTAGAGGAGCTTTTCTCTTACCTAAGAAAAAGTAAAAGAAGTGGAATATGGTATTCTAGATTTGAGGCAAGTGTTAGAAGTTTCCAGTTTTTCTTGAGTCTATACCATGTTCTTTACTTCAGCTTAAGTAGATATTTGCATTGTGATATCAGGCATTTTCCAGTACTAAAATAACCAAATCATCCACTCTTTCTGTATATGTCTTTTCTGGTCAAGTATACTAATACTTAGGAAAAAATATGAAGTATATTTTGTAGGTTTGATAGATCAAAATTAGTAATCAGTGTGAACTCAATTTTTAAAAAAATAACTGATATATATTTCTAAGTTTTGTCCAATGAAAGAGACTAGAAGGAATGCCACCCTACTAACGATGAGCACTCCTGGCACCCAGAGTTTGGTTTCTAAATATCATTTCCAACTAAATGGAACCAAGGATCAATGAAAAAAAAAAATGGCTTCTTCTGGAAATGAGATAGGGAAAGTAGGACTAAGATTGGAACATAATTTTATGCCAAAAAATAACTGCTTACAAAATAATGGGATCAAGTAAAAAAGACCCAAGAATGAGCTTGAAGATGCACCTACTGACCAAATTGGAAGCAAGCTTGGGCATTAAACCGGGATCCTGAGGAGGAAGACTAAAAGCTAAAAGACAACCCCACCAAAAATAACTGCAATAACTTTCTGAGAGATAGAATTGAAAAACAACAAAAACATGTAGATGGAAATAAAAAGTTTAAAAGTGGAAGGATGGAGTTAAAGTGTAGAATTTCTGTTGATTTCTCTTTGCTTGTTTATTTATTTGTAAGAAGAGTTGTCATATGTTTAAAATAATTGTTTCTAAAATGTTTTTTATAAGCCTCATGGTAACATGAAATCAAAAACCCTACAATAGATGCACAAAAAATGAAAACCAAGAAATTAAAACACACTCCTGAAGAAAACCACTTTAAAAAAAGTAAAACAAGAAAGAAACAAGCAAGAGAGGACCACAAAACAACCAGAACTCAAATAACAATATTGCAATAGTAAATCCTTACCTATGAGTAATAACATTGTGAACAAACTAAACTCCCCAAAAAAGACTCCCAATAAAGTGGCTGAATAGATAAAAAGAAAGAAAAACAAGAAACATATTTCACCTATATAGACTACAAGTAAAGGGATAGAAAAAGACATTTTTTGCAAAAAAAAAAAAAAAGGAAAAGGAGTAGCTATACTTTAAAAAAAAAATTCCAAAAAATGAAAGCACGCCAAGTATTTTCTCTAAAACTAGAAATCAATAAAAAAGAGAACATTGGAAACTATACAAACAGATGGAAATTAAACAATATGCTCTTGAAAGAACAGTGGGTCAATTAAGAGATTAAAAAGGAAATTTAAAAATTTCTCAAAATAAATGAACATGAAAACACATCATATCAAAACCTGTGGGATACAGTAAAAGCATAATCAGAGGAAAGTTTATAATAAGTGCCTACATCTAAAAAGTAGAAAGCTTCAAATTAATAACTTAATGATACATCTCAAAGAACTAGAAAAATAAGACCAACCCAAACCCAAAATTATTAGGAAAAAACAAAAAATAGAGATCAGAACAGAACTAAATAAAACTGAAAAAAATACAAAAGATAATGAAGGAAAAAGTTAGTTTTTTGAGGTGGCACCTGTGGCTCAAAGGAGTAGGACGCCAGCCCCATATACCAGAGGTGGCGATTTCAAACCACGCCCTGACCAAAACTGCAGGAAAAAAAAAATTAGTTTTTTGAAAAGATAAACAAAATAGATAAAACTTTAGCTAGACTAAGAAAAAAAGAGAGGAGACCCAAATAAATAAAATTAAAAATAAAAAAGGAAACATCATCACATGATGCAGAAATTGAAAGGATTGTCAGAGACATGATGAACAACTACATGCCAATAAATTAGGAAACCTAGAAGAAATAGATAAATTCCTAGGCACATAAAAATTACCAAAATTTTACAGGGAAGAAATTCAAAACCTGAATAAATCAATAATTAATGGGAGACAATAATAAAAGTTTCCCACCAAAAAATACCCAGGACCCAATGGCTTTGCTGTTGAATTCTAACAAGCATTCAAAAAAGAACTAATACTAAGCTATTCCAAAAAATCAAAGAGGAGAAAATACTCCCAAACTCATTTTTTGAGGCTTATCTCATCCTTATACTGAACCCAAAGATATGACAAGAAAAGAAAACTATAGGCCAATATGTCTGATGACCATTGATGCAAAATCAACAAAATACTATCAAATAGTATTCAATAACTCTTCATTAAAAATATTCTTCATGATCAAGTAGGATTCATTCTAGGGATATAAGGATATTTATCAATAAATGCGATGCATCCTATAGACAGAATGAAGGATAATAGCCATATTATCATTTCAATTGATGCTGAACCAGCATTTGATAAAATTCAATATCCCTTCATCATTAAAACTCTCAAAAAACTGGGTATTGAAGGAATTTACCTCAACACAAATAAAAGCCAAATGTGACAAACCCATACCAAGTATATTCCTATATAAGGAAAAACTGAAAGCCTTTCCTGTAAGATCTGCAACAAAACAAGAATGTCCACTTTTATTACTGTTATTCAAGATAGTACTAGAAGTTCTAGCTAGCACAATCAGATAAGAGAAAGAAATAAGGCTGGGCAGTCGCTCACGCCTGCAATCCTAGCACTCTAGGATGCCAAAGTGGCTGGACTGCTTGAGCTCACAATTTCAAGACCAGCTTGAGCAAGAGTGAGAACCTGTCTCTACTAAAAATGGAAAAACTGAAGCACGATCAGTTGAGACCTAGAGTTGGAGGTTGCTGTGAGCTATGATGCCATATCACTCTACCCAGGGCAATAGCTTGAGACTCTATCAAAAAAAAAAAGAAAGAAAGAAAGAAGAAAAAACAAGAGTAAAGGCATCCAAATTTTAAAGAAAGAAGTCAAATTATCCCCACAATACATATTTGCTTTGACCGTTGACTGGGCAGGGGTTGGCCTGGTTAATGTTCCTTCCCAGGCCTTGCATGCACCTTCTGCTATGGCCATTGTTCTTCAGAATGTTTACAGACCCAGCAGGGATGTTTGCAAGCTATATCCCTTACAGTCCAGACTTGTAGTAAAAGCAGGAACTTCTCAGACAAGTAATTTAACTGCTAGTTTAAAAGTAAGCTAGATAAACTGTTTAACTGTTTTTATTCTATCTTGTTCAGTTTATTTCTCTGTCTTTCCCCTTTTCTAGAGGTGTTTCCCCTTGCCAAGAATAGGGCCTTTGGTCTCCATTCTCCCTGCATCTTCTTATTCATTTCTTAGACTATTCTTTGCATTATCATACTTGTCACTTCTTTATTCCTTAGCCCATGCTCCCTGAAAGTGAGTAGCCTAAATGAAGTGGTACTCCTTTGATTTTCACAGTAACAAGTCAAGGACAACTGCAGGTATCAGAGTTCAAGCAAAGTGAGAACCATCAAGTTCCTAGGTAGAATGCCGTGCTATATAGGGAGCGTAACACAGCCAGCCACACATGAACCTTTCCCCTTCACCTTTCTCCTCCTCTTCTCCTACTAAGACAAAAGAGTCAAAGGATTGGGCTAGGGACAGACCCTAACTTTCTAGGCAAGTTATTGTATTTTCCCATCTTGTAAGGCCCTATGTAAAAGGGGTCTCTAACTGCCCACAGGTACAGGCCCTATATTAAAGGGGTCTCTAACTGCCCACAGGCACAGGCCCTATATTAAAGGGGTCTCTAACTGTCCCCAGGCACAGATGCCATTTTAGCACTCCCAGGCAGTTTGCTACCCCTTTCAATAAAGGGAGCTAAACGTCTCTGTTCACTTAAAGTTTCATGTCTTCATTCACCCTTCTTCAAGGGTGTCTATTGCTTACACCCTTCACATGCAATGGTCTGGACACTAAATTCAATAATATAGGAAGAACCAAGTAGATCCTCTGAGCCCATACCTGACTCCCCTCCAAGGGAGAAGACACTGTTTTCTGGTCTCCTTTGACAACCCAGTCTTTGCATTTATACCACGTGAGTGTAGCACCTGCGAGTGTAGCACCTGTGGAAGCAGCAAAGAAGTAAGAATGAGCTTTTACTAGGCAAATGCCTCCTTCTTGAAGCTGTCTCTACTTCTCTTTCTTGAACAATTTATCTCTGCAGCAACAAGTCTCCTTGAGATGACTATAAAGGGATGAGAGGGAAAAATGACCCCTCACACACACACACACACACACACACACACACACACACACATCTACCCTTTTTGCAGAGTTCCAAGGCTCTCCTGGTTTGATCTCTGCCAATATTTTGCTCCTTCTTGTTCTACTCTGCAACTTTCTCCTATGGAATCTTTAGTAGGTTCTGGCACTTTTCTTTTGGAGTTATAGGCTATCTATGTTTAAAAAACTCCTGCACAGCAAAGGAAATAATCAACAAAGCAAATAGGCAACTTACACAAAGGAAGGAAATAATTTCTAAGATATTTGACAAAGGACTAATATCCAGAATCTACAAAGAACTCAAACAAATCAGCAAGAAAAAACAACTCCATTTAAAAGTGAACAAAAGACATGAACAGAAGTTTTTCAAGAGAAGATAGACAAATGACCAATAAACATATGAAAAAATGTTCAACATCACTAATCATAAGGGAAATGAAAATCAAAACCACAACAAGATATTACCTTACCTGTGTCAGAATGACTTTTTTGAAAAGTCCAAAATGATAGATGCTGGCACAGATGCAGAGAACAAGAAATGCTTATACACTGTCAGTGGTATTGCAAATTAGTACAACCTCGATGAAAACGGCATGGAGATTCCTCAAAAAATTAAAAGTAGAGCTACTATTCTATCTAGCAATCCCACTACTGTGTAAAGAAGTCATTTTATCAAAGAGACACTTGCACTTGAATGTTTATCGCATCATAATTCGAAAGTGCAAAGATGTGGAATCAACTCATCGGCTCAATAGTGGATTATCAAAATGTGGTATATACCATGGAGTACTACTTAGCCATAAAAAAGATAAAGTGATGACTATTCCAACAATTTGGATGGAAATGGAGGTCATTATGCTAACTAAATATCTAAAGAACTTGAGACCAATATACTAAATGAAGCATTCCAAGAATGGAAAAACAAACACCACATGAGCTCATTATTAAATTGAACTAAACTATGAGCACACATGTGCACAGAGGAAAGTAAAACTCAGTAGAAATCAAGCAAGGGGGGGGATGAAATGGGTGAAAGCTACCTAACAAGTAAAATAAGTACATTTTGGTGATGGAACACTTATAGCTGTGACACAAGCCTTACAAAAGAGATTCATGTAACCATAAGCATCTATACCCCCTTAACATATTGACATTTTTTTAAAAGATAATTATGAAGCCCTACAGCTCTTGTCTTCTTCCGGGCAATGTACCTGGGTCCATTTGCCATGGTCTTCTCTGGCAAGGCTCATGCCCATTTATGGGTATATTGCACCAGTTGATGGCATCTTCCAGAGAAGATAAAATAAGCAAATGCTATTTCAACAGGAAGCTAATTTGACTATCAGCATGCACTATCTGCTGTGGATTCGGCATCCACCATCTGCTGTGAGCTTGTCTTCTGTCTTGGTGTCTATTGGAAACCATTAACCAGGTCTTCATCACTTACACCTCCAGCTTGTAGATGAACTTCTGCTCTCATTCTCTAAGCACAGGCTGCATCTTTATCAACAATATGTCTTCCCAAGATCAGCCCTGGTGGCTTACAGGAAAGCACCATATCATTTAATAAAAAATTTCAAAATCAGTTGGTGTTTTTAGTTAATTATAGATCATGGGATAAATGAAGGAATAATAGCCTGCTATGAGCCACTTCTGAACAAGAACACAAAATAACAAATACATATTCTGGAAAGACAGACTTTAAAATTTTTAACTGATAAATATTATGAAATTTTCTTTTGAAAGAAATGAACCTGACAATATGACAAATTAAATATAGCTGGTATATAAATTGTAGGTATTCTGGGAAATGTCGTCTAGGAAAAAAACAAAACAAACAATGGTGTGTGTAAGAAATATTAAGCTAGAAAGAAATGAAAGGCAAAAGAAAAATATGAGGAAAATAAATGGTCTTGTTGCCCCTCCATCCCCTCCCCTCCTCTCCTTCTCTCTCTCTTCACCCCCCTTTCTGTCTCCCCAACCCCCATAAACATATTCATGTGGTGTACCCCTGTAAAAATGTACATTTATGTGTATGTAACACAAAATTTTCTTTTTGCTCCCAGTATCTTAACACTTTCAGTCCTGCATCATCCTAATTATGTCCCATTTATTTCTACAAGAAGTATTACACAAATCATAGTGCCAAACAATTCTGCTCCTCCTGGCATCATTGCCCACTCCCTAGAATCATTTTAACTCTAAAAAAGATAGGAGATCCCTTACTGAATATTTTTAAAGGATATATTTTTTAAAAATTATATATATATTTCATTTTATGTATATACATGTATATATATAAAAAATGAACATGTGTTTGAATATTGACATATTAATGAGGGAACAAGAAAAGTGTTAGTTAGAACTGATTCAATGAGGATTTGATTTACAGAGACTCATATTCTCTACTGGACAGAAATAATTTGCTCAGTTAGGAAGAAGAAATATTTCCATTGCCATCTATTTTCTACGAGTTAATATTTTTCTCTTCAGAGTGGTGGCATAGCCTGGTCAAAGACAAAAGCACACCTATTTACAGAATAGATAATAATATAATCTCCAAGACATCAGAGCATTCCACTGAAAGAATATCCAATAATTTCTTTTTTTTTCTTTTTTTTTTTGAGACAGAGCCTCAAAGTCCTAAATTTTTCTTTACAGAATGACAAAGACAGATAGATAGATTAGATAGATAGATAGAGACAGACAGACAAACATAGATATTTTTACATTAGTGCCTGTTGATGGAATTTTATTTTCAACTATCTATTAGGACAAACTTACTTTTGGTCAAGTCAGGTCTCAAATATATTTATCTGTGCAAGCATTAAAGACTCTACATATATCTAGACCATGAACAAAGCTCAGTGCTCTCCATGTGGGTCTGCTCTACCAAATTTCAAGCTCTTCAAAATCAGAGGTCCTTCTCATGGATTATTTCCCAATATTGGTACATCAGAAAAAGGGGTGACTTCTCACTGATTTGCATACACAGACTCACTAGAACAATTAAGGTACAATTTTTTTTTAAATAAAGTTGTTTTGGTTTGCTTGGAAATAGGTTAAATAACTTTAAAATATTCTTGTGGTTTGGTCTCAATGACCACCACAAGGTATATCTAATTCATGTATTCTAACAATACATGTTAAACCAAAATATGTTGATATATGACTTTTAATTTTTCTTTTTCCTAGGAGAATCAAAGGCATTACTATTCCCTTAGAAAGTTTGACATACTCCTATACACATCATAAATATGTGAGATAAATGCCTTCTGTGAGCTAAGACAGTAAACATTTTTGTTTTGGTTTTGTTTTATCTGAAATTATAAAATGTAGAACTAGTTACATATTTGGGAATATTGTAATTAGTCTAGTCAAGACAGAGGGTAGAATTTGGAAATCCTAGCTGGTCCTGGAAATAAAAAGGGTGGTAAGTGCCAGAAATTCATCAAAAGACTAATAGTGAGGAAATTCACAAAGATATGGATCAGCCACAGAAGGTCTGACTCCACCTGGCACTAGGTCATTTTTGATAGCATTCCAGATGGATGACAGTGACCACTGAACTTCTGTATTGTGTTTAATAAGAATCAACTCAATATTATCTTCAGGAAACAAAGTTATGGGTTTCTCTTTTTTTATGGGCTGAAATTCCAAATTTCAAAAATTCAAGTCATTTAAATGCTAAATTAAAACAACACAGTGATACGATATTTTACTATCTTTTTTTAATGAAATTTCATCTGTATTACAAATTGTCTCTGCTGTGTAAAGGAACTCTACCTCTGTAGTTTATTAAATTCAGCATACCTGAATCTTCATTGAAAGCATATGATAAATTTTGTTTGAAAGCAACAAAATCGCCTGGAGATACACTTATGAAATTGACCTACATTCCAAGAAATGAGAAATGGTATTTACAGGAGAGTGATAAAGAATATTTAATATGAGAATAACAGTTTAATTCTCCATTCAGTTGAAAGTAGAAAAGAGCTACACAGAATTTTAGAATCTTTTAAAAAGTGCTCAGGAAATATTTCTCCCCTTTGTCAGATTCTGGTTTCTTCTGTAATGGAAGAAATCAATATTACTTGTTAGAAAATTGGATTTGTGGTGGTAAATGTCTTTTCATATGCCTAACATTCCTTAGCTTTTCTCCAGTTACTAATCCATCTCAATTTATTGCTTCCTATGATTTAAAAAATATAGTTGCATGATGATAATATATCCTACTTTGACTATCTTGTATTTGATCTATGAAATGCTTCTGGCCTTTTAGTTAAGATCAAGTGCTGTATGAAATGACACTTTTCTGGAGCTGATTACAAATTAGGCATAAAAACCTTTTCTGGAGTCACAAAAACTTTGAAACCTTCATATTTGATTACTGGTAAGTGACAGGTTATATTTCATCAACCATACTGATTATGAAAAGAAATGTCAGTCCATCTATTTCTCTCCTTTATATGGGCGGATATTCTGAGAACTGGCCCACAAATGTGATTACAATTCCTAGTCTATGTTTCCATGGGGGGTGATAACATAAGTCAACATGCACAGTAATGCTCTTCATCTTGGGCCCTCTCCATGTACAGAGCACCTCTGTGAAATCCACATAGAGCAGCATAAAAGCATCAGTAAAGATGTTTCTTGATGCACAACCCTGACAGAAAGCAAGCACTTTTCTTACTGGGAGAGAATATTTTAGGTCTTACTAAACCTAGAATTTATTCTATCCCTTATCAAAATACTCATATACTGACAGCATCACCTGGAGAGCAGAAGCCAGAAAATGTACAGAGCCGGAGAGGGAGGCTATTTATCATGTGATGGATAGTTATAGATAGCTTGTTTTAGAGCATGTGTTGGAAAAGGACCAACCTTCCTCACATTTGTATACCAAATAATGGTATAAGTTGAATTTAGGAGAGCCAGTTGAAGTCCTCTACCAAAAGTATGTACTCTGAACAACTACAGAAGGAAAGAATTCTCTGTTGAATAAAACCTAATCAAAATGAAGTACACCTTTTGACATAAAGAAGCACGGGAGATGGAATGAACTGATCAATGAATAATGAAAGTTATGGATGACATGGGAAGAAGCATTTCTACCAATCCTTCAGGAAGAGGATGGAAAGTTAGCTTTACAACCACATTATGCATTATATATACTTTGCTAGGTTAGTTAGGTACATGGAGCATATAACTGACCATCAGGAGGTTTTAGTCACTTAGCCAACCCTATTATAGTCTTTAGGGGATGATCCATAACTCACTGAAGTCAAGGTTCTGATTTCCGATGAAAAGCTAATAGACAAATCATCATCAGAGCTGTCATCATAAGATGTCTGACAAGTAAGTTCATGAAGTTGCTTGTATTGGCAGCACTGTACAAACAACTCTGTAAGGTTTCATAACCTTGGTATATCAGTGTCTCACAGCTGTGTTCATGTCAACAGATGGTGGCATCTTGCTGAGTGGCATTCATTATCGTTGCATGTTTTTGTGTGTCATACAGTGACAGCTCTGATAGTCATTCCAGAAAAAGAGCTCCAAAATTGTTTTGAAGGCTGGACTAGGCACTGGTGTCAGTGCATAGATTCCCAAGAGGAGTACTTCAAAGGTGACCACAGTGGTAGTCAGCAATGATGTATGTAGCACTTTTTCTAGGATGAGTTCATGAATTTAATTGTCAGATCTTGTATCTAAACTGTTTCCTGCCTGAGGTGTCAAACAAGTTCATAGCCTATAATAGCACCTGGAAAATGTGAAGAGAGCAGTGAAGATAACCAATCTCCTGGTGGGAAGAGGGGTCTTGAAGAAGATATGCTCTCATGAGTAATTGGTGAGTGATGATTGACACTAAAGACTACTGATGGCTCATTTGAAGAAATACCATTGTTTCAGTTAATTATTTGCCTACATCTAGTGGAAATAAAGACATGAAGAGAAGTTGTAGAAAGAATACAAAGATAGGAGGAATGTTTTTAAATATTTAGCAAAATCTGAGTCCTAATGATTCATTTTTTATTAAGAAGTAGCGAACTCATCCTGCTTCACTCATTTATCAACCCCAAGAAATTATTCTTGGTGCATCAAAAAAATAGGCTTGCAAAAAATGTGAAATTAGGAGAGGGGAGCAAATAAAACAAAACAAACAAAAATTGTCTCCTTTTCCTCTTTGGTCCTGAGGAAGCTGAAGGTAAAAAAAAAGACCATGTCACACAACCTCCGTGAATATGTAGGCCTTGTACAGATAGATGGTGCTTTCTGTTGAAAGTTAAAGAATTGCCTAACTGCAGTCTTCAAGGATGTCTTCTGAAAGACTGGTCTTTCCTGCATTTGTCTTGCATTTGGTAATTTTTATGTTGCACTTTTGTTTCCATGATTTGGGGGAAGATTATTCTAAAGTTATATTTTTTAAAAGCCTACAAAGCATAATAGGAACTGTGATACTTGGAGTCTGTCTATAGTGGGCACCAATGATACCCTTTAAACTGCTCTGTGCATCTTCCTTCTGCTTCTATATGCCCTTACTGGCTTCTCCTGGAAACATTTTCTTCTTAATCATTTGCATTCAAAACCTTGGCTAAGGTCTGCTTCTGGGAGAAAGTTACTGACAGCAGAGTTAGAAATCCCCACTTTTTATTTCAAAATATTAAAGGGGTACAAACATTTCTGCTCTGTGAATACCTCATATGATGCACAAAATTAAGACTTTTAGCATACCAATTAGGAGAATAATGTTCATTGTCCCAAATAGGTAAGTTTTTACCAATTACCCTCCTTTCACTCATGTGCCCCAAACATTTAGTGAGAACACATGGTATTTGTTATTCCATGTGTAAAGTAAAGAAATACTTTACTTAGGATAATGTCTCCAGTTCCATCCAAGTTGCTGCAAATGACATTGTTTCATTCCTTTTTATGGCTGAGTGGTGCTTCATGGTGTATAATACAACATCATCCACTCACGAATTGAAGGGTTCTTGGTTTCATTCCACATCTTTGCAATTGTGAATTGTACTGCAATAAACATTTCAGTACAAGTATCTTTTTGATAAAATGACTTCTTTTCCATTGGGTAGATAATGAGTAGTAAGATCACTGAGCCAAATGGTAAGTATACATTTAATGCTTTGAGGAATTTCCATATTGTTTGCTATGGAGATTGTTCCAATTTGTAGTCCCACCTATGGTGTATAAGTGTTCCTTTCTCTCTGCATCCATACCAGCATCTATGGTTTTTTGGTTTTTAATCATGGCCCTTCTGACAGTGTAGTGTGATATCTCATTGTGGTTTTAATTTTCATTTCCCTAATGATTAGTGATGCTAAACATTTTTTCATGTTTATTGGCCCTTTGTCTATCTTCTTTTGAGAAACTTCTGCTCATGTCTTTTGCCCACTTTTTGAAAAAATTGTTTCTTTTTTTCTTGCTGATTTGTTTGGTTTCTTTGTAGATTCTGGATATCAGTCCTTCATCATGTATAGTTAGTGAATATATGTACAGTTAGCGAATATTTTCTCCCATTCTGTTGGTTTTCTGTGCACTCTGTTAATTATTTCTTTTGCTGTGCAGAGGCTATTTAATTTAATTAAATCTCATTTGTTTATTCTTGTATTTATTTGCCTTTGGCATCTTAGTCATAATTTTTTTGACTAGGCTAATGTCTAGAAAAATATTTTCTATATTTTCTTCTAGAAATTTTAATATTTCCTGCCTTACATTTAAGTATTTAACCCATCTTGAATTAATTTTTACATATGGCAAGAGATAGGGGTTCTGTTTCATTCTTCTGCAGAAAATCCCACTTGAGACCAACCTAGGCTTACTGGCTGTAAGACCTTGAAACCTCTCATTTATCTCCCAGGGATATCAGTTCCCTTCTCTATACAAAATTCCTATCTCTTTTCTGTTTGCAGCACCATTGTGAAAACTAAAGGAGCCAATGTACATGAAGTAATTCGCATGGGCCCTAGTGTATAGCAGGCACTCAGTAAATGTTAGTCAAATGTGAATATTTACTGGAATGTCTTGGCTTCTACTATTTAAAATCAACAGTATTATTTTTAGTTTTTTTCTCACTCCTCACCAGCTGGTGTGCTAGATTCATATTTATTACACAGAATTTGTATGTCCTTTTCCTGAGTTACTCAGCTCTTGTTCCCTGTTTTCTCAGTGTGTTTAGCGGATCTGTATAGAAGACAAGATTCTGTAGTCACAATCCAGAGACTTTGACCTCCCTGGAGGGCTAAAGTATATCTATGAATGGTTCTCATAACTCAACTTAATGAAGACCCATGAAATAAGTTAACGAATGATCTAGAGAAATCCAATAGTTGCTTTTGTCCCTACAAAATGATGACTATCTGCTTATACAAAATACAAGGATAATTTCAACAGTTTTCAGGGAAATTGAGGACTCAGACAAAGTAAGGGGCTGAATTTCTGAATTTCTCTGTTTTGTTTTGTTTTTGAGACAGATCCTTAAGCTGTCACCCTGAATAGAGTACTGTGGCATCACAGCTCACAGCAACCTCCAACTCCTGGGCTTAAGTGATTCTCCTGCCTCCACATCTCAAGTAGCTGGAACTGCAGGAGCCTGCCACCACACCCCAGATATTTTTTGGTTGCAATCATCATTGTTGTTTGGCAGGCCCAGGCAGGATTCAAACCCTCCAGCTCAGGTATATGTGCCTGGCACCTTAGCCGCCTAAGCCACAGCACCGAACCTAAATTTCTCTTTAATTTTCTCTAATTCACTAGTTGTGTAGACTGTATCTTTTAAAATTACTTGCATAATACATGTACAGTTCTTGGTACCCTGACTTTGGTTCTCCTCTTTATTTTGGCCAAAAAAAAAAAAAAAAAATAGTACTCCTCTACTTCTGGGCTTGGCTTATGTTCTGAATTTAGAACTCTGAGAGCTGAAATACATTCTGAACTTTCTTTGGGAAAAATTAAAGATCCATCTTCCGCTCTTTGAGGAGATGCATCTCACATAAAATATGGGCACTTGTACAACTCTTCATGATTTGTGTTTTTTTAGCAAGCTTCCCAGGTCCATTTGCATAATTGTCTCTTCCTTTATTCCTAAAATAGCTAGTGACAAAAATTAAAAGAAATAATTATTTAATATTCTCAAGTCATATAATTTGGAAGGGCTTAAGACATTCTAGCAGCTTTCAAATGTCACAGTTCTTAAAATAATAATATGTTATGAATATGGGTTTTTAGAATATGTAGGGTTTGATGGCATTGATTTTTCAATTCAATTATAAACACTCTTCCTTTTATGAATTTTATTAGCATATACTACTCAAATGTTATTTTTATTTACCTTCGGCTGTTGAAAAAGAACGTAAAAAAGAAAAGGTTTATAAGCATAACATTGCACATAAATTGTTATACATAACATTAAGGAATAATGTTCACCTTTAAAAGATAAAAACTGTACATTTCAAAAAAGTCATCACAAGGCACAACAGCTAAGTTGTCTTGCTTTAGTGATGGTGCCCAAGATAAATGATAGAAAACAAGCATTTGAGACTTGGCCATTATTTTTCTAAATCACCTCAATCTTGGCATACAATGCATTACTGAAGGGGAGTCAGATTTGACCATTTTTTTTTTTCTCTACTGTCCAAGGCAAATTTCCAAATCTTTTCTTGGAGCCAAAAGTAACCCGGTGTGACCTAAGATCTGTCCATTCAGTCTTCATCATCTAGGGCATGGTCAACTCTTTTCCAAATCTTATAAAGAGGCTGCAGAGCTAAGCAATGACATCGGGCTGGTGACATCACCCAGAGTCAGCATGGGCATTGTATGCAAGGCAGAAGGCTCTGTTTGGAGAAAACTGGTTTTAAATTTTCAGCAAACCCTCCAGAAACCTGTGGTCACTCAGGAGAGAAACTGCTATTGCCTTTTAAGCGGTAACTGAGGAGAAAGGACCATGATGTTAGTGGTAAGTGAAGTCTGGTGCTCATCTCCCCTTCCCTGTGGTTTTGTTTGTAACAGGATTATTTTATAGAAAAAGCATGATATTCAGAATTCAAATTTCACCTACCCCATTCCCAACTGTATGATTGCAAGTAAGTTGCTTACATTCCTTGAGCGTTTGAGTTTTTGTAAAGATTCAATGAGAAAAACATGTGAAGATTTAAGCTGAGTAATGTTTTGGACTCAGCAAATCCACACATTGATGTGTATAATTTTCTTGCCCAGACAATTCGATGGACTTTGCAATATTACTATGGAAGATAAAAAGGCTGCCCAGAACCAAGTCTTGAATATACCTCTTCTTAGCTTTTTTTAGACATGTTATAAAAAGACCCCAGCTATACTAGGAGCTTTCACATATGTGACCTTCTTAAACTTGGGAGGAGATGATGAAAAGAAGATAATAATGTTACTATTTGTATAATTGGTAAACCACTAACAGTTACTTAGCACTGACTCTGCCACATACTAATCACACATTCCACGGTATTGTCTCAGTATTCTAAAAACACAACACACACTCTAAGTAGGTACTATTACTATCTCTAATTGAAGGACAAGAAAGTTGAGGATCAGAGAAGTCAAGCAATTTTCTCAAGTTAACACAGTTAGCAAATACTAGAGCAGAACAAGTGTTCAAAAAGAATCCAAAGACTAATCTCTGTGCCAAATCTATGCTTCCTGCCCATTGAAATACGGGAGGACCACTCGACCACCAGGCCCACCTGGAGGTGTGATTATATCTGTTGCTAGCCAGATAATCTATGTTGAATTTGCTTCACTAGCAGGATTTCCTTAGTTCAGAAAACAAGCACTAAGCCCAAAGTCTGTAAGTCAGACTATACAGATGACTGGAGCATAAATGCAGACTGGATCACATTCGCAGTATAGTCTTCAAAAACTTGCATAGATTTCTAAAGGTTTGATGTAAATTGTTTGGTATCATAGTGACTGGAAGACTACAGCTATGGACAGGGAATGGTAGCAAACTTGTGAAGAGGCAATCATCTTCCCTAAGAAAGTGAAGCATACACATGGATGATCTAATTGGTAAAGATAATGATTCTCAAAATCCCTTGTCCACTCCTTATCAAAGAACTTAGTTTCCTCTTGAAAGAAACATGAACACTTTTATCTGTAGAAGATATTTAAATGTTTATGGAATTCTCTTTTGTATTCTATTTTTATAGCAGGTTTTTAATTGCATAGATCTTGTCAGACATGAAGTTGATGTAATTTCTGTTATAAAAGTCACCAAGTCCCACCTCAAATGTTGCCACACTCCGCTCACGGTACATGGTCTATGAAATGAGATTCACTGGATAATGGAAACCTGGGCCTCATCCTCACTCTAACACAGCTGGCTGGCTTCCCCATCTTGAGAAAACTTCTTTCCCTGTCTGGTAATTAATTTTATCATTTGTCAAGGAAATATATGGGTAAATTAGATGACCTACCGTCTCCTTTCCAATTTTTAATACTCTGTGGACCTTTGGTATCTATGGTAGAAAGGTTCCCATCAAAGTAAAAGCTGCTTGAAATTTCCAGAGTGATATCCCTTACAACTACGACCAGCAGAGACATAACCAGTCTGTAATGAACTGGATGTTTGCATCCCCACAAAATTCAGTTGAAATCCTTATCTTCAATTGATGGTATCAGGAGGTAAAGACTTGGGGAAACAATTAGGTCATGAGGGTGGAGTCCAGTGCCCTTGTTAAAAAGAACCCCAGAGAACCTGCTTCCCTCCTTCCATGTAAGACTACACCAAGAAGATGGCTATATGAACCGGAAAGAGGGCTCTTACCAGCACCCAACCATGTTGCACCCTCATCCCAGGCTTCTAGCCTCCAGTACTGTGAGGAGAAAACTTTTTTTGTTTATAAGCCAACCAGTGTGTGGTACCTTGTTGTAGCTGCCTGAATGGAATACATGGCCCTTCCTTCTAGGAAACTGCAACAGAGGTTTTTAAGAATGAGGCATTTATGTAGAATTAGGATATTCTAGCAATCAAAACACCAAACTGAGAGGGAAGGGCATGTCTTAATTCATTCTATATTGCTGTTATGGAACTTCACAAACACGATAATTTATAAACAATAAAAGTTGGGGGGGTGGTCATGGTCCTGGAGATATGGAAGTCCAAAATAAGGGGGCCACATCTGTGAGAGCCTGGATCACACACAACATAGTGGAAGGCATCCCATGGAGAGAGAGGATGGAAGGGGGAGGAGAAGGAGGCCGAATTCATCCCATAACAATCACCCAATGGCATCAATCTATTCATGAGGCAGAGCCCCCATAACCCAATCATCTCTTAAAAGTCCCATTTCTCAACATTGTTGCACTGGGGGTTAACTTTCCAATCTGAGGGGATATTCAAAGCTAGTAGGATAGCAATCAAGGCAAGGTTGAGGAAGAAAGAGTGAGAAAAGAAGAGGAACCAAATGGGAATAAAAGAGGAGTGGTAAATAAAAGAAAATCAAGAACAAGGTAGAGGGGAAAGCTAAACAGAAGGAGGAGAGGAAAGGCTGGTGAAGGGAGGGAAGAAGAAGAGGAAGGGGAAGAGGAAAAGAGAAGAATAGAGATAAAAAAGAGAAGGAGGAAAGATGAGAAAGCAAATTGAAGGAAAAATCCAGTAAGAAAGAGGAAGAAATAGATTTAGGATACGTCTGCACTAAGGGCCCTAGGTTTGGGAAATCTGAAGTAGAATTCCAGGAAAACACAAGCCCATGGCAGTTCCTGGCTGGACCTCCAGTGGGTAGCCCTACTTTGAGAGTAAGCCACCATTCACTAGCCAAGCCATGAAAGGGGACTGAAGACCCCAGCTCCAGCCTCAAGAGAACACCTTGATTTCCTGCCTCCCAAGTGAAGTGTACTCACCTGTAAAACTTGGAATAGGTAACACTAGTCCTGAAACAAAATTTTCTCAAGACAGAAAATATTTTTCAAAGTTGGTCTGATTCACTTTATACACAAGGGAGGGATTTTATGATGATCTGTAGTGTGAGGCGGCAGTACAATTGTGAGGAAACTCCCGCCTGACAGAAAACAGGTTAAAAACTTGCTGGTTCTAGAGCCTGGGGGGCTTATGCAAATCTTCCCTCAACCCCTGCTTCTTAGTAGCCCCCTTTGAAAGAGAAGAAATGATACGAGAATACAGATAGGCTGTGGGTAGAGGGAAAAGCTGAGCCTAGATGGTGCCTGTGCCCCCTTCCTGAGAAGAGAGCCTCAGAGGAAGCAGCCACAACAGAGGGGAATAGTGGTGGTTCAAACAGAGAAAGAGCTGCAGAGAGGGCACCAGAAGCTTCTGTGGTCTCAGGGGGTGACAGCCAGGTAGCTGATGGTTCTGTCCAATGAATGTGCCAAGGGAAAGGTCACTGCAGTGGGGCAGACTGAGGGCTTTAAGACAGATGGGCTTGGCTGATGCCTGGTCAGCAGGGACATTCCAGGGAAATGCTGCCTTTGTCAAGGTACTATGTAACACATGTTTCACCAGCCATTTATATCAGAGAAGAGCTGGCCACTCAGTGACTCTGAAAAACAAGGACATTTCCACAAGAAGTCAGTAAGAACTACAGGACAGCAATCCATACACCCAACAGCTGCCCCATCTTCCAGAAGATAAGACAGATTTGTCACTTTTCCAGATTCCATTTTGGAGAGGTGGAGGATTGGGCAGGAATACTTGAAGGGAAAACCTGGCAAGGAAAGGAACTTTGAATACAAAAGAGACTCACTGAACAGATTAAAGAATTTGTTTAATACCAGTAGAGCCTGAGGCATATTGAATTGTCAAGGTTAAGTTTCTTCTCAGAATTCACAGCCCATTTGGAAAGATAGGTTTCTGATAATGGTAACTAATATATATATATATATATATATATAAAATCTATTATTTAGAAATTGAAGTATATTGTGTAAAATCTTGATCACATGTCTGTATCACTTACATCTAGAAGAATGCTTATCGCATAGTATATATTCAAATATATTTATTGCATAAATGATTACAGAAATAATGTAGAGTATTTGCTGAAACCAAAAAGCAAGTTATTAACACCATATATCTTTGTGCACAGAGGTAATGTCTACAGTTATATGTTTTTGTATATGATAAATGTATATGTTTTACATTTTTTATTCTTTCTTGCTCTGGCTTTTGAGTCTTAGCCACAAAATCTTTGCCCAGGCAATTGTCCCTGTAGCATTTCCCCTCCATTGTCCTCTAGTAGTTTCATAGTTTCAGGTCTTATTTGTAGGTCTTTAATCCATTTTGAGTTGAACATTATACATGATGAGAGACAAAGGTCTCTTTTTTATTCTTCTGTTCATGGATATCCAGTGGAGAAATATATTTTTAAACCAAAGTTGCTTATAACTAATTGAAAGCATTTACAATGGTCAAGTAAAAGCATTCAATGTAAAGTAGAGAATAAAGGTGATTATCTAGAAAATCGTCTCCACCCAAACCTCGTTCACTCCTCAACTCTGCAACTATTTTGGGAAGTCTATAATAGTTTCCCCTACGTTTTCTACTCCTTTAAAAAATTCCCCATTTTATTTTGTTACAAAAAAATTGATAAGCCTTTAGATAATTCTGAGTTTCTGCATTGACCATAAACAATGGGATAACGAAAAATTGTATATGAAAACAAATGGCAAAATTAAAATGGAGGGGACAATGACTTCATATTTAACATGTTAACTACTAATCAACTGGTTCCTCCAATTTTTTTGCAAAAGAGAAAAGAATTGTAAGCAGTGATAACTCAATGCTTTTAAGACTTACACAAGAAGCCAGAGCAATACTTTTACAAGGATAAAATGAAAGCTGATAAATAATATCGATCTCACAAAATGTCCAGTAGAAAATTTAATATTATAAACACTAGCTTTGTGCGCGCACACACACACACACACACACACATACCCACGTGCACAGGCTCAAATAGAAACTGAAGTTCTCCTTGAAAATAAAGCAATTTAAATTAACTAAAGGAAATGATACCTCTAGTACTGGACTTCTGTCTCCCTCTTTTTTTTTTTTTTTTTTTTTTTGGCTGGAGATGGGTTTGAACTAACAACCTCCCTAATATGGGACTGGTGCCCTACTCCTTTGAGCCACAGGCACTGCCCCTAGACTTCTGTCTTGACCCACTAACTTACAAGGACAAGGTTAAATAAAATGAAGCTCACAAATGGCACATTCATCTTGAATTGGTTGTTAGCTTGGATTATGTATTTGTTTTTGCAAAATGTCATTTTCCCCAGGCAAAAAATAAGATATTAGCTCTAAAATTTTCACCAAGCCCATATTGACAGTGAAAGGCTGGAGAGTTTTGAGTCACCATATCCATAAAATTGCCCTAATTCTTTCATTTTACTGAGGGGCTTAATTTTACTCAACCAGATTATCATTTATCTCCTTGCTCTAAGAGCCTACTGTATTACCATCTAGGTATTATAGTGAACCTTTTCTAAGAGGAAAACTGTGTCTCTTTACATATTTCAACCTTATCAACTCATTGAAGGGTGATTTAGTTTCTTCCCTGTCTAAAATGGATCCATCTGATCATGAACTGTTGCCACTCTGTGCTGTCAACTTATTCAAACCAAGTTAGTAATGGGGTCAGCTTACAAACATGGAAGTGTCAATCGACTGCTTGACAATTTTCCTCCAATAAACCCCCAAATGATCAATGTGCTATCCCACTGAGAAAATCTGTAAAAATATCTTGTCAGTTGTACAACTAGGTTGTGGCCATATGGACAGGCAGGAAGGAAGGAGAGCATAACTTTGCCCTTGAAATTCCTCATAGTCAGCTGCACAGATTGCACACAATCATCCAGGATGCTGAAAGCAACTGGGCAAGTAAATTCCCACAAGATCTACAAGTTTACAGAAGATTTCTTCCCCTAAATTTGCCCATCATGCTTCTCTGTTGCCACTCTGTCCTTGTTTCCCTGCATCCTTGACCAAGAAAATAGAAATTTATACCTGAAGTGGAAAAGAAAGCTAGCTCTATACCAACACAGTAAGGAAGTCAAAGACAGATGAGAGTATGTTTCAGGGATATGCAGTGAGAGTAGACTACACTTGGTCTTCGCTAAAAGGTCAAGAAGTGCTAAGAAAGATGTTCTACAAAAATTGTCTTACCTTTAAATTTAAGGACTAAAAGGAAATTCAAGAATCATATGATCTACCTGGAAAACAAAACCCCAATCTCCTCAATAATCCTTGCTTACTAGGCATACCTGTGCTTAAATCACTTAAGAACTAACTTTCACCAGAGACATCCCAAAGTCCTTTCTTTGTATTAGGAAACCATTGTTCATGGTAGCCAGGTGTCCTAGGTATCAACAGCTGGCTGAGAGTGCAACCACAGTTCCATTAATTTCATAAAACTGCTCTGAAGACTCCCCAGTGCTCTTTAACTGGAAATATTCTTACTCAGAGAGGAAGGTTGACCCTCACAGGTATTTCTGAGAATCCTCCAGAGCTCTTACATCTCTAAGCCTGATGCTTCCTAGAAGCTGGGGATCCTAAATAAGGTCACTTGCCCTGTAGAAGTCCTCAGGTGAACAGATTGATATCACATGTATAAGTCAAACTACTGCAAAAGCTACTGTCTGTTTCCAGTGTCACCGGAGCCCCTGTTGACCTCCCCTACATCACTGCACATTGACTGTGTGTCTTGCAAGGAGAAACATGACTTTCTGTCTTGGGAGTGTGTCTTTCAGAGGTGGTTCCACTTGCAGAGCTGTTGAGACCTTACTGACATAGTTCTTTCTTTTATTCCACAGCTTTGCCTGTCCCTGTCCTGCAAGCACCTTATGAACTGGAGGGCCAGTTGCTGGTTTCGAAGGCTGTCAGGCACTGTGAGAAACCAGCAAGAACTTACTTCTGGCATTACTACAAAGGGCATCCCCACAGCCTGTGGCAGGGCTGTTGATGGATGACAGGGAATGGAAATGCCTGTGTAGCATATGTTACATCGCCCTGTTACTTATCCAGGATGTGTCAGGAAAATGTTTGCACAGAGTTGCATAGTGTGAAAGCTGAAGCTGGTCACTGGTGGGGAAGCTGAGTCACTGCAGGAGGATATCCCAAGCCATCTGGAATGAGCTCAGCTGAGGCTGTGCAATTGGCTTGAATGACAAGGACGTTTTGGGTCACCCCAGCTCTAAGGCCGTCCACTCCTGGGGTTCAGTTGAACAAAACCCAACTCTTTTCCTCCAAATATCTCACATCACAGAGGGACAGTGTGGACATGTAGAATATAACTCTTGAGACGTGCTTTCTTCCTAGAAGAGGCAGACAACTTGTGGTAGTGGTGGGTCTCACAGAGAAGTCACAAGAGATGTCCCTGGTAACTGCCCCCCAGCATATTTCAGAATACTTACATTGTTAAAATCACCTGCTGTGTGTTTTGTTGTGCTGTGTGTGATAAGTACATTTTGCCCTGTACCTATAACCAGAACCCCTCTGCTCACTCCGATCACCCTAATGGGGGGGGGGGGGTATGTGTCTGTGTGTTCCCTTACTCAGATTTACTTCTAGGAAAGGATTTCAAGTCCCATCCTCACTCTGACCTCTGACCTTTCTGCAAACCTTTATTTCAGCCTTTTTATCATCATGATATTTTGAGAGTTTCTTTGGGACTATTCAAGAATACATGAATTAGGCAAACGAGGTTTTTTCCTTGCCTGCAAGATTCTACCCTTTCAATATCTAATCAGTTAGCAAGTATTAGTGTAGTACCTACTTACTTCAGCCACACAGTAAGCATCGGAGGCAACACCGTGAAATGGAAAGTATGGTTCCTGTGCTTGAGAAAACTACATCCTACTTAGAAGACATGTTTAGAACCAATGAAGGAAAACATGTAATTAAATGTCCAAGGATTATTAGAAATGATGCCTCAAATAGGGCTTTGGACAAATTATAATTTCCATGGTTTTCTGGAGTGATCCAAAACATTTCATAAAAAGGTGGGGCTTGAGTTCAGCCATAAGAGCTGGCTATCAGATTGACTGACACTGATTCATGTAGATGACTACAACTTGAAGAATTCATTGGTTTTGGAAATGGGGAACTTAACAAAAGGTTTTGCCAGTCAACCTGGGTAAGGAAATGGGTATCTGAGCCACTGAGGTTGTAGAAAGGCAAAGCAGAAGGCAGGTTCCTGGTCTGCTCCCTATTCCTGCTCTGTGCCTTTCCTCTGCTCTGCTCTCTCACTGTGCTTCACAGGCTCGGGTGTCACTGGTTTCAGGCTGAGTTTGACAGGTAAAAGTCCTGCAGGAAACCCGAGGTCAGGTGAAGGACCTACCATCTGCTTCACCGTTTTGGCACTGTCTTGGCTGTAGCATTGCTTGTTCTCCTGCCAGGTAGGTCTGATGTGGGTTCTACATTCTGCTTTCTGAGGGATGATTCCAGGTCTTGGCTGCAGTAAACCAACACCCCTCCTTTGTCCTCAGTCTGTCCCTGCCTAGAGTTGTAGAATTGTCTTGCTGTTTCTAATCCCTGCATGGTTTTCCTGCTTTTATTGTTCTGTCTGTCTCTTGCTCTCCCTATGTGTGTGGATACACACACACACACACACACACACAGACATACATATATATCTATAGATATCTATCTATATAGGTAAATAGATAGATAGCTTTTTAGCTTTGTTACTGGTGATACCAATTCACTCTGTTAAATTTTAAAATTAAGATGCAATATTTTATTTTCTAGTTGGGTCTTGACTTATTTGGAGAGTAATAGATGAATCAGAAAACTTTATGAGGAAGAATCAGTAGAACTGGCCAAATCTGCTGGCTAATATATTCTCTTAAGGAAGTGTAATTGGAATAAAGACATCCTCATTTGCATATGTCTGTGGATGCTTTGGGGCTATAACAAGGACTGAATTGTAACAGATATCATATTGCCTATTTACTCTCTTGCCCTTTACAGAAGGACTTTACCACGAGCAAGCTCTTGATCACACATACAGCCCAGGTGCCCTCCTAATGAGTTCCCAACCTTTCAAAGAAGAATCTGTGTTATCGTTAATTTTTTTGTTTATACATGGCTTTTATGACCAATCACATTCAACCCTATCCATTGGCTGAGATGGTCTTCACCATCACCATCTCCCTGATTATAGCAAAAGCCACCTTGTCAACTCATTTCCAAGCCCTATGCAAAAACCACCAGAGTAGTCTTTTAGAAAACATGAGCCAAGCTATTTCAATGCTCAATACCCCCTGCCAGCTCCTATCCCATTTAGAATAAAATCGCAATGCTTTATCATGGTCTTGA
This sequence comes from Galagoides demidoff, assembly GCA_963574575.1. Taxonomy (NCBI): domain Eukaryota; kingdom Metazoa; phylum Chordata; class Mammalia; order Primates; family Galagidae; genus Galagoides; species Galagoides demidoff. The sequence continues at coordinate 28,210 of CAUYQV010113096.1, forward strand.
GGTCCCTACCTATGTCTTTGATGCCCTCATTCTACACATTCCTGCTCCAACCATTGAGGTCTGTTTAAGGTGCTTCCAACAAGCCACACCTGTTCTTTTCTCAGAGCTTTTACAGTTGCTGCTCATCTGCATAGAAAAGTCTTTCACATCCTCTCAGCAGGCCGTTTCCTGATATTCAGATCATAGCATAGATGTTACCTTCTCCAAGAAGTTGCCCTTAATACTCTGTCATCCTTACTGACTCTGTATCAATTCACTATGCCTTCTTTTCTTCATTGCACGTATGGCCAACTAAAATTATCTCATGATTTGTTTACTTATGTGCTGTTTATTTCCTATATTTCAATGCAAGTTTTACCAAAGTAGAGACCTTGTCTCTCAGGTTGATGGTTGCATTCACAATGTTTAAAATAATTCCTAGCACTAACATTTTGGTGCCCCCATATGGATTTGTTAAATATATGAATTGATTAATCATATAAGAAGTATTTTATTTATTTGTATTTCATTTCAATCAGACTTCAGGCTGTGAGCTGTTTAAAAGATCATATAATTGCTATATCTTCAGCACTATCCACTACGTGGACAATATGGCGCCCGAAATTCAATTCGTGTATTTAGTAAAATTTTTTTAAACAAATGATTGACTCTAATGGAAGTTATTTAATGAATACTTAAAGAAAATGAAAATGCGTACAACCACAAAACATTGGTGTTTCATCCTAGAAACAAGACTAAAATTGAATTAATTTAAAAACAATCTAATATGAGATGACAGACATTGATAGCATTGAGCTACACAAGTTTTGAAAGATTTCAGATAATGGTTATGGTTCTAATTTACCTAACTGGCTTATTTTTGCCTTCGAACTGCAACAAACTCTGCAAATATCTCTGATTTTTTTGTTCGAGTATAAACTCATATAAAGGTAAAACCTACCAATTTGCTCAAGTACTAAGAGGAAAAAAAGCAAACCTGGCCTCTTCAAAGTGGTATGTTTCAGGTCAGCAGTGGTGGTACAGACCTATAATCCCAGTGCTTTGGAAGCCAAAGTGAGAGGACCACTTGAGGCCAGGAGTTTGAGGTTGCAGTGAGCTCTAATTGTGCCACTGAACTCCTGCCTGGCTGATAGAGCCAAGCCCTGGTTCTGAAAAGAAAAAAAAGACAGAGTGGTGCCTTTCTGGCTCAGTCTTAGAGTTGACATCTCACAGTATCACAGGGAAACAAAATACGAAAAGGGTCTATTTCTTACCAAGTTTTTCCTTTGGTGACAATAATCACATGTGCTTTTGTTAGTTCAAGCTTAGTTCAAGATGAATAGGGAAGAGAGTAAAAGATGAATGTCATAGTCGTTTTCTTTTTAAGGTAATTTACCCAATGAAGAAAGAGAAAAATCATTCAAAGTCAACCATCTAAAATCCAAGTTGCTATAAGTGGAGATCCTATGCTAGAAGTTCAGATCACAACTATTCAGACCAATTCCTAGTGAAGGAAGAAATTGGTCCTGATTCCCAAAGAGAAGGAAGGTGCCTACTTTACATCCTACACACACATGTCCAGATCTGATGAAATGATGTGCCAGCACTTGCAGTTCAGAGTGGGTAAATGTGTCATCTGGGGAGGCAGCTGGCAGGCCTGGCAGGGCACAGTCACTTAGCAGGTCACGGCATCCCAACATCTGCTCCTTAGATTTGCAGATCCAGAAAATGGAATGTGTCAGTGGGCTTGTAGTTGATTAATCCCTGGGAATTTATAATAGACCAATGTACAAAGCAGAGTGCCAATTTAGCAATTTACACTAAGAAGCGTAACTGCCAAGTGGTCCGGAATGTTTATGTCAGCAGGAGAATGCAGCCTGGTAATGACACAAGGAGGTAAATCATAATCAGGGTTTGCTGGATGAGCATGAACTTGGAGCAGGAGGAGGAAGTTGGATGACCTTAATAACCAGTGTCATTAAGTCTAACAAATCTATCCCCAAATTGAGATTTCCTTGCCAGGAAAGCAGGACACTCAGATGACTGGCCAGTGCTGCAAACACATTGACAATTCTTGCTCACTGACCTTTCCTTTCTCTAGATTCCTTGCCAGAAAGCCAGGCATTATCTCTTCACATACATTAATGCCATCGAATAGAATATGTCTTTCTTGGTACATTCAATGTGGCCTCATTATTAATAGCATTGGGCTAATATTTATTAGAGTGGTAATAAGAGCTACATATATGCTAAAAACTCTATAGTCAATTCTATTATAATTCTTGTTTTGAAAACACAAACTTGTTCCAGAATGAATGTCATATTAGGGAACAATCTGAACATAATGTGAATTTTGTTTGCTTACGTACAATTTTTTCTGCAAGAGACATTAGGTAAATAAAGCTTCACTCAGCTGAAACAAACTGCTTGGAGTACACAAAACACACACAAGGAGATGCTTCGAACATCTACTAGCTGCTTCTGTTCACAACACACATGATGAGTCACATTATCCATATCCAGCTCTGTGTGTTAGCTAATTCCAGAAAATCCTCTGTCTACTGACCCACAGTTACCCAGCAACTGACACCCTTTCCTCCAGCAAACTTCAGGTCTTTTTCAAGGTAAAGGGCCGTATTTGTTGTAGCATTAGTGTATCTTATAATCATTTTGACATATGTAAAACAGCACTACTATTTCATGAGGGTTCTGTCCTCTTGATGTGTGTAACTGATGTTTAGTGCTCTGCCTCTAACCTTGTTTCCCCAGAAGCCTTGTGATCTTCATGGTGTGAATTTACATTGCATGGTGATTTTTAGGAATGTATATATTGTGTTATAGTAGAAATGTCTGTACCTTATTACCTTATTTAATTTTTAGACTATTATTTCCCATGTGAGGAAAATGAAATTCAAAGAGATTGAGTAATTTACTCAAGAATCAACAGCTGATAATTGGTTAAGCTATTTTCTCTAAAGTATTATGAAAGCCTTGGGTTTCTGATTTGGTACAGGAGCCAGCCTGTCTCTTGCGGTGGATTTCAACAAGAGCTAATGACAGACCTCAAGCACTCAGAGGCAATGCAGTTAGAAATATTAGTTACGAGTATGTCCTGCTGCCTGGGTTCAAATCCTGCCTCTGTTGCTTATGATAACGTGTGATAATGGCTAAGTTACTTGAGTGGCCTATTGTTGCCAAATGCTCCCAGGAATCTCTTTCCTTGTATCCTTGTCCTTTGTGATATGACTTTTCATCAACAGGCAGATTCTATTTCCTTGCCCTTTCAATCTGGACTGGCCTTGTTATCTGCTCTGAGACATAAAATATGGCAGGACCAACACTATATCAAACCCCAGGTTAGATCTCAGAAGCTCTGGAATGCTTCACTTGTCCTTCTGGAACTCTGCCACCTCTAGGGAACATGGTCAGACTAGACTCCTAGGGAATGAGGGATCACATGGTCCCGTGATCCCAGTATCCCCAGATGATTAGCCAATGGCCAGAAATGTGAGTAAGGCCATTGCAGATGCCCCAGCCCCAGTGAGCCAACAGCTAATTGCAGATGTGTGAGAAAAGCCAGCCAAGATCAGTCAAGCCAAGCCCTGATAAGCAGAATTATTATTTTATACTAATAGACTTGGGAGATATTATATATATATATATATATATATATATATATATATATATATATGCCAGATGATATATTTAACTTCTCTGTACATTAAGGGCCCAATGTGTAGGATGCCAAAATAGGAAGAAAAAGAAATGACCTAAAACTGAATTTATATATCGCACTATGGAAGGAACCCAGGAAGAGGGAGAAAAAGGGAAGTAAAAATGTTCTGAGTAACTATTAACATTCCCAAAAAAATATGATTAAATGTGTGTATTAAAAATGTGTAGGCAGGCTAAGCGCAGTGGCTCACACCTGTAATCCTAGCACTCTGGGAGGCTGAGGCAGGTAGATTGATTGAATTCAGGAGCTTAAGAACAGATTAAACAGGCATGAGACCCCCCTCTCTACTAAAAACAGACAAACTGAGGCAAAGAGATCACTCAAGCCCAGGAGTTTGAGGTTGTTGCGAGCTTTGAAGCCTTGGCATTCTACCCAGGGCAACAGAGAGAAAGAAAAAGAAAGAAAGGAAGAAAGGAAAGAAAGAAAGAAAGGAAGGAAGGAAGGAAGGAAGGAAGGAAGGAAGGAAGGAAGGAAGGAAGGAAGGAAGGAAGGAAGGAAAGAAAGGAAAGGAAAGAAAGGAAAGAAAGGAAGGAAGGAACGAACACATAAGATTTTATAAATCAAACACAAAAATAACTAACCAGAAAGGAAACAATAAAAGTTGAGCTACTTAAAAACTAAGTACATAAACTTAAATTAAAATTAAGCTACATAAAAACCAAGTTCATTTAAAGACACTAAACATAAATTATATTTGCAATATGTATACCCATAGATGACTCACATCTAGAATATATAAAGAACTTCTACAAAGCAATAAGCAAAAAGAAGGGCAACATAATAAAAATACTAGTGAAGACTTCACACAAGAGTATTTCTAAATGTCCAATAAACATGGAAAAGTACTCAACTTCATAGTCATCAGAAAAATGCAAATTAAAACCATGATGGATATTATGATAACTGCACTAGAATGACTATAAAGGGAAAAGATGGAAATAAAGTGTTGGCATTGATGTGGAACACCCAAAACTCTCATATACTAACTGCTAACTGCTGTTAGGAGTAGAAAACCATTTAGTAAAGCAGTGCTACTAAATCTACTAACGATTTAGTAAATTTACTAAATATTCAATGATACCTACAGTTTTACTCCTCAGTATAACACCTAACTAAAATGTGTAAATGTGTAATATATTCACTACAAGATAGGTACAGGTGGATTCATAGACTCATTATTCATAACAGCAACATACAACCCAAATGGATCACCAATAGCCAACATTAAAATGGCAGTCAATGCAGTATATTCACAGTGAAATACTATATACTGTACAGCAATGAGAATGAATAGTCTTCGCTACATGAGACAACATGGCTAAATCTCACAAATACCTTAAGCAAAATATTAATGGATTTATATATAAAGTGTTAGAAATAAAGGCTATCCTTCCTTTGAGAGGAGTATAGTGACTCAGCAGAGACAAGAGGGAGACTTCTGAGTCGCTGTTAATTTTTCATATTTTGATCTGGGTTCTGATTACACATTTTCAATTTGTGAAAATTTCTTTGCATATGTTTCTGTATATACATTGTAGTTAAATATAAGTTTTACTTTTAAAAAAAAATCAAAAAGAAACCAGTAAGATATTAAAAAGCAAACATAATCAATGGAAGAATAAAATACAAGATACAATTTCCAAGTCATTAAAGGAAAAAGTTGGCCAAAGAAAAACAACCCACCAAAAAAAAAAAGCAGAAAAGTGAGAATGAAAAACAAAAACCACAGCAACTAGACAACAAAAAAATAGAAAATAAAATTGAGTTAAAATATAACAGAAATTAATAAATGTGATTGAATAAAAATCTTTTATTGAAAGACAAAATTCTCAAAGAATCTGAGGATGTTAGCAGCATCGACCTCTACACTGTCTGCAAGAGTCACATGGAGAACAATGACACAGAAAGCTTGAAAATAAAGGAAGGGGAAATGAGGTTATAGATTAGCAACACCAAAAGGAAAGCAAACACAGGATTTTAATTTCAGGCAGAATTAACTGGGAGGCAAAAACATTCCAAAAAGAAAGTGTACCTAATAACATAGCTTCAAAAACATGTATACCAAAACTGATAAGATACAAGGAAAAGTTAACAAAGCTATATTCATCATGGAAGATTTTAGCACACAAATCAATGTAACAAAAATAATTAAACAAATAAATATATAAATAAATTAGAGGCTTTCATGTCTTTGATTAACACAGTGTGAGCACAAAACTTGGTGAGAGCACAAAACTGTGTTCAGCAGAAAATGCAGCTTATTCTCAAACACAAATGGTAACTCCACAAAAACTTAACCGTTTATTCGTCTAGAAAGACAATCTCACTACATTCTAAATCAGTAGTCATATAGACCCCATTGCCTGATAATAATACAATCAACAGGAGAAGAGAGTTTGAAAAATCCCATCTAGTCTGAATGTGTGTGCTAATATTTAGGATCCCCTGACATAACATGTATAGCTTTCTTATTCACTGAAATTTCATTTCCCAGATAAGCACATTTGCTTCTGCTCATTATCTCCTAAAGTAAATAAGGTCAGTATACTCTCATTTCACTGTTGTGAGATTTCACCTAAGGTCCACACTTGTATAACACAACTCCAGGGTGAGTGTGATTAATACACAGGGAATAAAACACGTTTCATTTCCTCCAATGCACTAAATCTCAGTTTCTCCCACAAAGGCCTCCACTGGGCCAAGCCCCATGGTTTTATGGTGTCCAGGCTTCAACACCATCATATTTCACTGTGAATATACTGCATTGACTGCCATTTTAATGTTGGCTATTGGTGATCCATTTGGGTTGTATGTTGCTGTTATGAATGGCAACTATTTTTTGCTGTCATAATTTTTTAAAGTAAATCTCATAAAATTACTAAATAATTAAATGACTAAGTACCTCAGCAGTGCTACCTAAAAATTTCCCTTTTGTCACAGATTCTTCAAAACCATAGCCTCTCTTATGACTTTAGTGACAATTCGGTCTACATAGAAGCCCAGGTAATATCTAAGCAATAATATTATAGTCAGCACTTATCATGTCTTTTCATTTCTCTCATTTTCAAGTTCTATTCTAGCATCGATGCCAAGATGCCAGTTTCCCCTTTCCCTGTTCCATCCTCATTCCTCCTTGGAAACCTTTGGCACATTCCTGCCTGGGTTTGCCTGGGGCAAAACCCATTTATGAATTAATAGCCAAATACAACAAGAGGTACCACTAATTGGAGTGAGAAGAGAGGAAACAGTTAACTAGTTTGATTCAATCATCTCACAATATGTCTGTCTATCAAAACATCATTTTACATGCTATAAAAATAGTATAATTTTTATTTTTCAATTTAAAACAAAGGACAGAAATAATAGGTGAAATCTTGATTTATGTTCTGTTAAACTAGATTTAGCATAACGCTTACGGTTCAAAGTATGGTTTTTAAAATGATCCTTCAATCCTCTCCAAAACAATTCAAAAAAAACTTAAGCATTCTATTCCAGTAAATCATTTTCATATATGTACAATTCATAAACTTGAATAGATGGGTTTTTTTTTACATCATTTAGTTATTCACTCAGAAAACTGTCTAGCAGACTCATAACTGGGTGAATCTAAAGAAGTCATTGAATGCTGAAATTTGCAAGCTTGGCTGCAAAAAATCATATGTGGATTTTTTTTAAACTTCAATTTCCATGTCCATCCGCTCTTTATTTTTAACAAGCTCCTGTGTGCTTATGATGTACATCCAGCCTTGAGAACCACTGGTTTGGTCCATCTCTTACCAAATTGTTAATATTTGATCTTGAGAAATTGAAATTCCAAGTGTGGGTACTTAGAGTGAGAATCATCTTCTTACTCATCATTTAAGTATTTCATTTTAAGAACACAGGAGCTGTCCTTGCAGGTTATATGCTGTTGGGATCATTTTATGGGTATTATTAAAGCAGTTCTGTACAGACTATGTGGCTCCATGTTGTATGATGGTAAATCCTGAATCAGATACACCAAATGTTTCAACCTCTCCTTAAATGTAAAATGCTGGCTAAATTTCACTCTCAAAAATTGTATTAATTCTTTCAGATCAGTTGGGTAAAATCTAACAAAATTTAACCTTGATGGTTAGGGTAAAAAGTATTTTTTGTCTCAAAATATGTTGAACTTGACCGTCTGAAAATAGTGAGCTTATTAAAACCGCGGACCTTGGCAGGAAAAGAGAAAAGGGAGATTCTCCTTTCCTACAGAGAAGAGAAATATGACAGGAAGTGCATACGCAGGAGAAAAATGCACTTTCATCTCAGGCAGAACCTGCCAGTCACCTGAACCCTCTTTCTTTCCTCTTTTCTACACCAGAGTCATTGCCCAATCACACTGTGTTCTTTCCCACTGAAATGCCTTTGTAAACTACTTCCCTACTTTGTGATACTTGTCTCCTAAGATCTGCATGTTACCTTCACTGCAGACTTCTTCTGTCCTCCCCATAGTCTCTACTCAGCTCATACCTATGACAGTGCAGTGGAGTTACTGGTTTTCCCTTAGTCTTCCTGCCTATCAATTACATGAGAACTTCTCTGTATTTTCAATTCCTAGCACGGTGTCTGGCACCCAGAAGGGGCTGAATAAATGCCCAATTAATAAGTAAGAAATAATTTTCTTAATTAAATTTTCATTTCACTGGACCTAATTTGCTTTAATTGCCTTGAAAAATGGCAACCAGAGAGAGGGAGACCTAGGAGTCCCCTTGAGGTTCATGACACCACAATAAATCTGCTGACCTTTTAGAACAGTAGACCTAAATCGCTTTCTGGCATCTGCATTCAGCAATTTGCCAACAGAATTCTATGACTGGGTAGCCGTGGTTTGGATATAGGAAGAGAAAGAGAGGAGTGAAGAACCTGGGAGTGAGTAACTGGGTGAGCCAAGTAACCAGTTTCAAAACCCAGGCATGTCAGCTGTCATCTGCCAGCAGGTGTTGATCCAGCCTCAAACCAAGACTAGCCCACACCACAAAGTCCCAAAGCTGCAGGTGCTGATGTGGGTGTGGAGAAAGGGAACGCTTTCATGCTTTTGGTGGGATTGTAAATTAATACAGCCTTTTTGGAAAGAACTATGGAGAATCCTCAAAAAGCTAAAAATAGACGCTCCATGTGATCCCACAATGCTATTACTAGGTATCTACCCAAAAGATAAAGAAATCATTTTACCATAAGGAGATTTGTACTCAAATGTCTACAGCAGCTTATTTCACTATCAGAAAGATGTGAAACCACCCAAGTATCCATCAACCCATGGAATGTATAAATAAACTCCAGTATTGTACACATGGAATACTACTCAGCTATAAAGATGGAGACTTCACATCTTTTGTATAGACCTTAGAAGAATTTGGAGAACATCTTTCTAAATATCACAAGAATAGAAAAGCAAGCATCCAATGTGCTCGATACTAATAGGAAACTGGTAGATGAACAAGCACAAGCCCACATGAGAGGAAAACACATTTATATTAAATAAAGGGAGAAGGGTGTGGTCAAGCTCTCACCTACTGGGTACAATGTAAGGATATGTGGGACACTCCCCAGGTGAAGGGCTCATCTGCAACTTGGGCTTGAAGTAACAAATGCAAAGGATGTAACCTAATCATAGTACTCTTCTATTCATCTGCAGTAAAAAGAAAGACTGGGGTCAAAGGTCAGGATGTAGGCTTAGATCTTAGGAGAGAAACTAAACGGAGCACAGAAAATAGGGGACAATGGTCTCATATTGCTAGGTCCAAGAGATAATAGCCAAGACTTTGGTTATGAGTAATAGCATCCCAAAACAAATGTAACTGCAAAGAAGATGTGGGAAAATAGGAACCTAAAATCCCCAATGGAGGCCTTTATAATTTATGGTATTTTCTCATTTCCCCACTAGCCTGTGAATGTCTAAATAAACCCACTTCAACTAATTCCTTGTTCTATCAATACTCACCAGAAGCCTTGCACATTGTTTGCAACTTATAATAACCATATTTTGGCTGTCATACTGACCTCTAAGTATTGGGAAGCCTCTAGCTTATGCTTTCTAAGCCTTCCAGTTGAAGAAGAGATTTTTAACCCAGTGTATTTTACCATATGAAGTTCAGGCTATTTCTAAGAGTTCCTTGATCCTGTCATTATAAGATATTTTTCTCCTCAATCTTGTGTGCTGCCTTGAGTGACATAGATTGTAGAAATGAACAGACACTGAGAGAAGAGGGGAAAAGCACAGAAAGACTCTACTTTTGCTTAGTGGTGATACATTCAAACAGTATTTTATCTAATGCCCAAGAAAGTAAAAGCTTATTCAATTACACTGCCATTTTGAAAGGAAATCCGCTGCTATTCTGACTGCTCATTGCTCCAGACAAGCTTGGATGTGCTCACTGGAGTTTTGCTACAGCAACTCTGATACAGTGTAAGATTTCTGAGTGGCAGCATGGTATCAGCTTTTTGCAAAAGTTAGCTGCACTTCTATTAAGCAAAAAACTTATCCGGTGAGATCGAACAGTAACTGCATATGCATAAAAATGCCCCTGAGTCAAAGAGCTGTAAAGTACCCACTTTATCAAATTGACTTACACAATGGAGAAAAAAATTCTTGCTTTTCTTTCAGCCTTAAATATCATTAAATGGACACCGTAAAATATCATTGCTTTCCTTTCTTGCTTTTTATCACTACCCATCCAGACATAAGGTTATTCTTAACTGTAAATGAGCATCCCATCCTGTGGCATTTCTTCACAGGGAGAATATCCTACAGATCACTTTTTCCATGTGTTTAGTGCATTGATTGCTATTATGTGTCAGCCGCTGGGTATGGAAAGATGAAGAAGGCACAGGCCTGGCCTTCAGGAGCTCACGGTCTACTAAAAGAAAACAGATAAACCAAATAATTAGCATATAATATCATGAGTGCTCTGATAAGGATTTTATAAGTAATTTGATATCACTGAAGAAGAAACCTCTAACTTCACCCGGGTGGAGAGATGAGGATTTGCAAGGACTGAATACGTTGAGAAGGATGTCATGGGAAAGGGTCCTGCAGTACATTGCAGATTTTGGAGCCACTCTCACTTTGAGGTCTCCTAAGATCGATATGTTCTTATTCAAATAGTAAATTAGGAGAAGAGTTGACTGGTGATTTTGTGTGTATGCATGTGAGAGTGTGTGTGTATAAAATTATAGGTAAAATGAAGACTTTGAATGTATTCTTTATCATGAACTATAACAACAAACCACAACAAAATACTAATTTAATTCACACAAAAACAAGATATTTCAACTCAATTACCACAGAAATTGTTTTTCCTGATCTCAGTGAATTCCTACTTTATTCTCCTCTAAGGACCTAGCCAAAAAGGCAATGGTGGTTTAGTAATAAGGGCAAAGGCCTGGTGGGGGCTAAGTTGGTGAGCATTAGTTTGCAATGACAGTAGGAGACCTGGACACAGAACTTGAGACATCAGACAAAGCAATGGGTGAGGGTAATACTCCCTGGAAAGTTATAAAAATAGAACTGAAGGATGGATGATAACACCCATTTTCCTTACAGGCCAAACTGCACGGCTATTTGACCTCTGATCCAGATCATTAGCACTGGATTGCATAAGTCATTAAAATGGAGAGAGTCCACTGGGCCCATTCACAGAACTTAAGCACATTTGATGGTTATTGGGGATATCAGTACAGGAATGATGATGGAGGAGCTGTTTCCTCAAGGGAGTTCCCTTCCCTTGATTTTATTTTCAAATTACAATTTGGTTCTCAGTTCCAATCTACTAAAAAGAATTCTAAGGATCACTATCCAATGTCCATACCAAAGTGATTCAAGTTCATGAAGTAGATAATAAAACAAATCCACTTTCTGAAGAAGTGACCCCCCCATTACCTAAGTAAATTTTATAATAAAAAATTTAATTCAAAAAATTAACATGTACCATATAGCCCTTTAAGGAAGTATATATTCTAAAAATATATCAGAAGATATTGTGAAATCAGAAAATGTTACAATGTTAACAACTAAAAAATCTTTAGATTCTAAGGAGGTACCAATTCCAAATTCTAGCTAGAACAAAGATTCTTGTTATGCTCAGGATGATCACCATGGCTTATACTTTGGGGTGAAATGAAAGGCCATCCCAGAGAGCCATCTCAAAGAGGTGGTATGTGGACAAACAGACTATTTTATTACATAAGCAACACAGGGTCATTATAGAAAAAGCAAAGAATACTAAGAGACAAAATAATAAAAAGGAAACATCTGTAATCCCACAACCCATTAGATAACCATTAGCAACCTTTTAAGGTGCAATTTCTAGATGTTTTCAAATGCTTTAATCATGAAAAAAAGGAAAGAATCATACGCTACAGAAATTTTTGCAACCTGTTTCTATTCACTTGAAGGAGTATTTCAAGCTGAATGACATAGCATTGTAGAAATTTATATTATAATTTATTTAATCAGCACCATATTGTTGGATATTTGGATTTCATCCTCATTTTTCTCAATCATAAAGAAATCCAGAATAAACATGCTGATAGGTAATGCATCTTTGAACACATTCTAAATTTAATTGTAATAGAATTTTTAGAATTGAGAGACCAAGGAATAGGAACATTTCTTAAACTTTTCAACATATTTCCAAATTTCCCTACAGAAATTTGGTATCTGCAAAACATGAGGTTGCTCATATCCATAGTGTGGTTAGTTATATTCCTGGGCATCATTGTTTCATACTAACTGGCCACAATATTCTAATAACCACTGAAGGATTCTTGGATGGTCTAAAGCGCACCAAAATGATTGAAATTAAAGTTCTTTTCCTTAGAAACCTTTCTTTTTTTCTAAGTAGTTACATAAAGTTATTACGTAATTCTTTTTAGATTTCCCCAATCATTTCAACACAATAGAGAATATTCCACTTATGGATTATTGCCACAACGGGCTAGAATTTATGCTAAATCACATGGAAGACTTCTTGATGGGAACAATTTATATTGAGGACAGATTTTGAATGATTTATCATTTAAACACCAGCATTCACAGGGGGCACCTTTTGAATGATGCCAGTGTTTGGTTCAGGTGAGAGATGCTTCAAAACACGTTTGGTTTCTCTTTAAAGCTAGCACTTGAACATGTTTAAATGGTCATTTCATTAAAATCAATTAATTTGTTAATTTCCCCAGCCACAGAAGAAAATGTTAAGAGGAAAAGTCGATTTTCAATCTGTGGAGAAAATGACTGCAGTGCCATTTTTAACAGCCAGTTACAGTAGTTGTCCTCTGGAACAGCTGGGCTACGGTCTTCACCTGGATCCCTTCTGCTTCTTTTTATTGTTCTTCTTTTTTTTTTCTTTCTTTCTTTCTTTCTTTTTTTTTTTTTTGAGAGTACAAAAGAAGAAATTATAAGAAGGAATTCTGTCTAAGGAAAGGAAAGGATTAAAAAGGAGAGAGCTTCGTTTTGAAGCATCCACTGGACGCTATGAAAAGAAAATCTCACTCCACAGACAAAATGAAGAATAAATCCCCTTAGGATACAACTAAGAAAAGATGGAGAGGTGGTGGGGTGTGGAAATGGCAGTACATTTGAAAAAGCACAGGCTTTGCAAGCTGCATGCCCTCAAACAAACAGCTTTAAAGAATTGAGGTGAAATCAGCAGGTGGAGATTGTGTCCCTCCCTTCTTACTGTTTTATGATCTTTTAATTATGGTATGATTTATTGTCTGACTCCAGAGTGCTCAGGTTCTACCTTCTTGGCTGTCTGAAGAGATTTCATTTACCCAAGTACATCCTAACCCAACAGCTGAAGATGCAGCCAGCGTGACCCAGGACCGAGCTGAGCAGAAGAAACTGCACAGCCATGGATGACACAGCCCATTTCACTGAGACCTGGATCTCTGAGCTTCCAACCACAGTGCCTGAATCCTTCCATTATATAAACAACTTTCCAAACTACAGACTTATTTTGAGTATTTTATCTTTATCCAAAAGGGTTTTCTATTTTCAAAACTTCACAGGCCCCAATTTCAACTTAAAGTTATTCTCTAAATTATATTCTACTAAATTGAAGTTGAATGTATCAAGCTTCCAGAAAAAAGTATCCAACCTCTATTATACAGATAACACAATTCAGTATCCTTATAAAAAACACCTTTTAAAGTTACTATAAAGGTAACCACTGCATAGAATAAGCCCTTTTCATTTCCAAATTGTTCATAAATCATAAAAATATAATCACAAATGTAAACAATTATTTTTCTGTCAACGAATCAACCATTTTTCACCTGCAAAATTGCCTTTACTTCCTCAGTAGCAAAGTTAAGGGGATAACAAAAAACAAAATAAAAAACAGAAAAAGTATGTTATGTTTTCGTAAATTATTTTTCATTTGTATGCTAACGTTGCTGACTGCAAGTAATTTAATGCTGTTTAAAAGAGAAAGCAGTTTGTCACAGAGATAATAGTAACAGTCATCAGTTCTTATGTGCATATTATGTTAAAACGGTTTATTAGGTATTTACGCTAGTGAGAGTTCGTAGAGCAATATTTTTTTCTCATTTTACAAGAGTAAACAAGCTCAGAGATGTTAACTTATTTGCTAGTATGTGGCAGAGTCAGATATGAACTCAGGTATGGCTCTAAAACATTACAGCTGATACATCACAAAGATAATGCCACCAAGCTTTCTAGGTGATAATTTTCATATGGCCATCTCCACACTCTTCTACAAATAGAGATACAGTTTAGAAAACATTCTAATTCTGCCTTTTTATCCATTTGTCTATTTATACCTCCATTTATTCAATAAATAATTAATATGTGTTTACCATATTACTTTATTTGTCACTGTAGAGTCGAGATGACTAATTCTATGGTCATGACCTTCAAGTTCATGTTTGATGAGAAAATACATAGATATTTAAAAATTCATTAAAAGAGCAAAATATAAATGTAAAAAATGTCAGAAGGTACAGTGTGCTACAGGCTCCCAGAGGAGAAGATGACTAAATTAGAGACAGAAAAATCCTAACTAAGGGGACACTAATTTTGCTGAGTTTTGAAACATCAATAAGAGTTCACCAATAGTTTCATCCCCTACTTCTTGCGTTTTAATAATTCAACAGGTAACCAGACAAGTTAAGAATATCTTTCATAAATTGTATCTTCTTTATATGCATGTAAAATGATAAAGTTTCAATGGGTTTTCTTTTATTATTCAAAGAAATAGAATAAAGACAACTTGTTCTAGAGAAAATGCCTTAAGAATTTGTCGCACACTACCTATTGATAGTCAGGAAAAGAAAATCCCATCTTTTTCTTTCAGAGAAGGCTGGGGTCCCTGAGTCTGAGTTAGCGTTTCGGTTTTGGTTTGGTTTTGGTTTGGTTGTTCGTTTTGTTTTATTCTGTTTGTGGTTCATGATAAACAAAGTCTGATTTCCTCCATATCAGAGGTGTCTAAGGAGTTAGAACTAATGAAGTCATTAAATCAAGAGAGAATAAGAAATGCAGAGTTTCTTTAACAGGGTTGTATTTTGCTCTTTCTGTTTCTTTTGCTCTACTAACCATTTGCATAATGTTTCTTGCTATAAAAAGGAAAAGTCTTTTTATGGGTTTGGTAAATGGGAACTCCAAAAGAAGGAGACCATGTCTTTTTTGAGTCTTTCATGCTTTGCAGTGGGCTTCGCAATGTAGGTGCATAATAAAAGGAGGTTGATTCAACAAGAGATCCCGATCTAAGCTCCCTCCTTCAGATTTCATTTCCATTCTCCCACTCTGCCACCTATTGGCAAGAAAAACATCATCTTTCTGAACACTCAAACCTAACTCAGATGAAATTTATCCACCAAAAAATCATACATTATCTTCTCCACTGTATGTGGTACAGGTTAGGAGAAGAAAATGCTGATGACTAGTTAATTTTGATACCGCTTTGTTGGTAAAGTAGGTTAAAATTATGGCAAAGGTGAGTTTTGAGTTTGAGTAATTAATGTAGAATTCTCCGTGCATTTTATTTATGGTATCATACTAAGCATCTTGACTTATGGTTTACTAAATGATTCCACCTCTATGAGCCTTCATTTTATCTATATCAAAGGGAACAAGGATATCTTTACTGCCAAACTCCTTATGAGCTTAAAAGATGAGATAACAGAAATGTGACCACCAAGCTTTTTATCCCCAAGGATTTTTCTCCCTTAATCTCCACCTTTCTCCATATACCCTCTCAGAAAAAAAATCCTTTGAAATAGCTATTACTTCCATTTTTCTCATTTTCCAGAGGAGACAACAGAGTCCCAAAAAGGTGTTGATGATCCATGAAATGTCAGTGAACTCAAAAAGACAAATCACAGAGCTGGCTTTAATGACTAGCACCGAGAAGTGGCTTAAAGAACTACAGCAGGACAGCTGCAGCCACTCACATTTAGTTACCTCTCCTGTGGCTCTTATCACACGCTGAGCTATAGGGTGTGTATGTTTGTGTGTATGTGGGTGTGTGCGTGGGTGTGACTGTGTCTCATATTTACATAATGCATTAGACAGACTGGTCTCTTCATAAATGTTAATTGGATGAACTTATGAATGAAATTACCATAGGGATTAATTAGCCCAATCTTTGGACTATACAGAGAATGGCCTGAGGCCCCAGAAGTCTCAGTGATATGTCCAACATAAGCAGAGTAAGTCAGAATGGGGTGGAAGACACTCTGACATTCTGACTGTGGGTCCCTTTCACTTTTCCCCACTCTTCTTCTCCTGTTCTACTGAGAATTCTGGATTGCCAAAATTCTAAAGCAGATGGGATCTCTCTAGTCCCCTGATGTTCTAGAAATTGTCACTTACTTTCTCACAACCCAAATGAATCATTGGTGGCTGTCAGGGGAGAGTCAGTGAGAGTAGGAAGTGATGGAGTCCACCCGGGTATATGTAATAGCAAATGGGAAGACAGTAAGTACAGATACTGGCCAAGCCTGTAAGTGGCTGAAGGCAGAGGGTTTGGTGTATACAGGGTTAAGCACAGCAAATATCGCAAACTATTCTGGATAGTGACCATGACTATCTTTGGTCTGGGTAATCTCCAGCCCTGGGAAGGCAACACATTTGGATATGTAAGAGTCAGGATCAGCTGAAAGAGTTTTACTGTGACATATTTCTGCCATAAGAAAGACAATTCCAGGAGTATCTTTTCTTAATCTTGGACATATATATCACTTATGAAAGTAGCCTATCCTCACATTCATAGGAAGGAAAACCATACTTGATGCATTTTATTGACAGTGGAGCAAATTTACTGTTAATGATGACTTCAGAATCAATTTGGTCATTGCTTATGCATCTTTTTGAGCACAAATTATAATGTTAATTATGGCAGAAATAGCATTGCACTAAATACGTTATGCTTCATTTAATCATCACAACAATCCCATGTAGCTGATTTGCATTGAAGATGAGGAATACCAGCTTCAGAGAGGCCAAGGTACTTGCCTGGGGGTGTACAGGTGGTAAGTGGTAGAGACAAGCACCGAACCAAACTGAATACTGAACCCCTGTCCTTAACCAACCGTCTATCAAATCCAGCCTTAACTTTCTGTTATATGTGCACTTGACTTACTCCTTCTGCTAGACTGCAAACCTTGGAAACCAAAGATTAAGTCTCACTCTGTTCCCTCAAAAAATATATGTCACAGTGCTCTGGAAGAACGTATCCTAAAATGGCATCATGGCCAGACTCCAAGATTTATCAAATAGACAGACAGATGGGAACATACAATTATATGAAGAAGGGACACTAAGAAGAGAGAGAGGGTCAGTGGGCTGGCAGAGAGAAAAAAAAAGTTGGCATCTCAAATTTAATACTTGAATTCTAATTTATTTCAGCTAACTCTAGTAATAAGATATGTCCTTGCAGAGAAATGGCTAACATCTCTCCTGATTTACACATAAAAGGATTTATTGCTATTCTCGCCTCTGTAAAGCAATGTAAGATCAACAGGATTAGTGGCATTATACTGTGCTCGCCACAGAGTTTAATGCCATTTAGGGCTGTTAAAAATTTATAGAAACAAATAGGAAAGCCCAATATCAGCTAAAGCTCTAATCCTCTCGAAGTGAAAAATAGTTCCCAGGCTGCCATTGCCGTTGAAAATATAAACCCAGGTGATTGCAATTTGCAGGTGACACTGACCTTCTTGAGCCTTGACTGTAAAAAGCTTGCTTGAATATGTGGAAGAGTGAAGACACTTGGGTGTACAGGACAGTCCCATTTCTTCATTAACCCCATAAGCATATAGGGCAACAATACAGAAGTGACAGTGAGATGATCCTTCCTCCCCCAGAGGAACTAAGAGATAAAGGAGGTAAAACTGCCCTATGAATATTAAGATCCAAATCATCCCATCTGTGTAGTTAGGCAAAGTCCCTTGAAGGAGACTCATGGCTTCTCAGCCATTAATACTTACTCACTCACCCATTCCCTTGTGCATTCATACACGACTAGGCACTTTTTCTAGGATGAGTTTGCGAACTTAATTGTTAGACACTGTACAATGACAGCTCTGATGGACATCCCAGAAAAAGAGTTCCAAAATTGCTCTGAAAGGTGGACTAGGGACCGACATCTGTGCACAGCTTCCCAGGGGGAGTACTTCGAAGGTGACCATAGTATAGTGATAGTCAGCAATGAGGAATGTAGCACTTTTTCTAGGATGAGTTCATGAACTTAATTGTCTGACTTCGTAAACTTAAAAGACAAAATATAACTATTAGAAGGGAGATTCATTAACAGTGAAGCCTAGAAAACCAAGTTTTTCTCAGATGAATATTCAAAACTTTGTCCCAAAGACCCCAACCATCTGGTCCTAAGGACAATTCCATGTTTTTCCCTTATGGAAAAAAAAAGGCATCAGGAACACTCCAACATGTAATTCTTCTGATTCTCTCCTCTTATTGTGTATCGTAGAATCTACAATTCAAACAGTAAAGAAGAATAACAAGCTGCAATTATACCATGATCTATCTTTCCTATCATGGAGACTCCTTTAAAGTGCTGTTTAGGCTTTGTTTTCTGTATCTTCTTTTTGCCCATCACTTCTGTATCATCTACTCCCCTTTCTCTAGCCTGCTTTCTGCCAGAGAAGCTTGAGCTGAATAGGCTACTTAAGCAATTTTCAAAATGTGGTCTTCAAATCCCTGGGTCTCCACCAGACTTTTTCAGGAGGTACACAAGGTCAAAATTATTTTTATAACAACATCAAGATATTATCTGTCTTTTTAATTTTGTTGGCATTTGGGCTGATGGTGCAAAATCAAAGGTGAGTTGATGCTGCTGTCACCTTAGCAAGCATCCTGGCAGTAACACCAAACTTCACCACTAGTCACTGTGTTCTTTACTTGCTAAGCAAACACTCTCATTTTTTTAAAATTCCAGTTTCATTTAAGAATGTTCATAATCAAGTAGCAAATATAGTATTAATTTCATTCAATCTCAACCTTTGAGTTCATGCCTTTTTTAATATTTCATATTAAAAAATAGGAGTATGAATCAGATGCAGTGGTAGGCATCTGTAGTCCCAGCTACTCAGGAGGCTGAGGCAGGAGGACTGCTTGAGCCAAAAGTTAAGGCTGTTGAGCATGATGGCAATTGCACTCCAGCCTGGGCAAAAAAGCAAGACCCCATCCCTGGAGATAGGAGGAGAATGATTTATTAAAATGGCAGATTTCTTCTCAAAAACAGTTAAGTGTGCTGGCATGGTGGCTCACACCTGTAATCCCAGCACTCTCAGAGGCCAAGGCAGGTAGATGGCCTGAGTTCATGAGTTCAAGACCAGCCTGAGCAAGAGCAAAACCCCATCTCTAAAAATAGCTGGGCATCATGGTGGGCGCTGGTAGTCCCAGCTACTTGGGAGGCTAAAGACAGGGAATCCCTTGAGCCCGGGAGTTTGAGGTTGCTGTGAACTATGATGTCACAGCACTCTACCAAGGGCAACAAAGTGAGACTCTGTCTCAAAAAAAAAAAAATTATTCAACTATGACTGTCATTTCAAGAAAACATGTGCATGGTATGTATTATTTGTTGTCAATGATAGGATTTGACCTTTCAAACAAATATTAGCATTTTGGAAAACTTATCTGCTCCATGAGGTTGACAATTGCCAAGGGCTTAAAGATTTTTCAGATGAGGTCAGTTGTGATAATAACAAATATGATTTTTGTCTATTGTCAAATGTGTCAATATTTGATCAATCTGTATAATTCCCTAAAACCCGAAACTATAAAATGATGCATGCATAAAAAGTATATTCAACTTACAAATAGATTGATGACTTTTAATGTAACCAGGTACAAAAAAATGCATTGTTATAATTTCAAATTCCACTTTAGACTAACCTTGAAGAAATGACTTACTGAGCTGTGCTGTACTATGAAAGAAGAATATCTGCGATTATTTGAAAAGGTGCTTTAAAATGCCCCTGACTTTTTCAACTAAATACACATTTGAGATCAGACTTTCTTCATATACTTCAGTCAAACTAATACATCAGAGCATTTTTGAATGTAGAAGCTAATATGAGAATCTGGTTGTCTTTGATTAAGCCAAACATTAAAGTAATTTACAAAAATACAAAACAAGGCCACTCTACTTACTACTTATGGAAATATATAACTGTTTTTCATTGGTGTCTCATTTTTATTAGCATGCTATGAGTTTTTTATTATTTTTAATTGAATTATATTTTTAGTTTCTTGGGTTTCATTTCCAATATGGTAAATACTAATAGATGTAAGTTACATAAACAAAAGTGCTTTGGGGTTCTCAGTAATTTTTAAGATTGTAAAATAGTCCTGACACCAGAAAGTGAGAACTGTTGGATTCTATCCATGCATACTTTAACTTCCAGCTTCCAACTGGGTTTGACCAATGCAGGGCCCCTGCAAGAGATCAGAAAGAGAGATTGAGAGAAAGACAGGGTAAGAAAGAAAGAGAAGGAGGGCTATTGATTCCCCCAGCTCCCTCCCTGAGGGGCCATTCGCCATTTGTATCCCTTCTACGCTTATAGTTTACACAATAGGCCTCTTCCCACAACTCTCCCCCTCTGGCTGCTGCCTTCTTCACAGCACCAACCTGATTCTTTCCTATCACTTTTTGCCTGAGCTTCACTGATGTTCTTCCTTTTTCATTCCCTGTGCCATCACCATTTGGTGAACTCCCATTTCTTCTCCTCTATTGAGATATAATTCATATATCATACAATTCACCCATTTAAAGTGTACAATCCAACAATTTTTAGTTTGTTCACAGTTGTAGAACCATCATCACAATCAGTTAAAGAACATTTTCATCACCCCACAAAGAAGCTACAAAACCATTAGCAGTCATTCACCATTTCCCTCCCCCCTCACCTTTCCTATCCTCCCCTGAACCCCCGTGCCCCAGGCAATTGCTTATCTATGTCTCTCAATGCTTTCTTATTCAGGAAATTTTTTCTTTTTCCTTTTTTTTTTTTTCAGATGTCTTATAAGAGTAATCCACACTTGTCTTTAGTATTTTCTCCAAGATGCTGACCCATTTTGCAAATTTTGATGCTGATGCTTTCGATTTTATGCACATGTAGGCATTGACAAGAAACATATCAATTACTGCCTGGCTAACAGCAACTGTAAGGCACCCTTGTCTAATATATATCAGAATTTTGGAGACATTAAGATATGAGCATATGTATGTCTTAGAATTAGTGAAACATGGTAGTTTAATTCCCTGCCCAGCAAGCCACCTTCTAATTACTTGGCTTCACATGATGTTTCATCCACTCCCAAATCCTTCTGTTATTCCTCACAGGCACTTTAAAAGTCAAGAACACCTTGCAAAATTATAAGGGGTTTTGAAATTCTTGGCATCAAAGAAAGACAGGGATTATACTAGTCCATAGTTCAGTCAGGCACCTGCTTGTACTTGGATTTTCAGTTCAGGGCTTTTTCATACCAGAGAGAGGATCCTGTACCCTAAGCTGGGAAGATGCCTGCCCCTTTCCAGGGAGACCTGGTGTGAATTTCCAGTCCGGGACTCAGATTTTCACACAGAGGGATAGCCTGGTCTCCGTCCACCCCACAAGCCCTTGTCCTGGGCATATTCCAAAAGAAGATTCTCTCCTTGAATTTTTCTCAGATGTTGCTTAATCTCTCTCTCTCACTCCATCTCTCCCTCTTTTTCAAAAAAACAAATATGTCATTCTGGACAGCCAGTACAACCGTTCCTCTTAATTAAATTTATTCTGTTTACCTCGGGCCCTCTCTCCATAATTAGTTTGCAATTGCTGCTTTCCAACATCAGTCACTGTCTCCCCACAGCCCTCCAAAGCTAAGATGCACATTTCTTGTTTTCCAATTTTTGTCAGTACATCCCTGGTCCATCATAAAGCCATCTTCACAAAGCTTTCCTTGGCATCAACTTACATAAAGTTATTTTCCATATAGTGAAGAAGGGAATGTAGCTACAGCATGCATATAATTCAGCACAAAAGAGTGTTGTTTTTAACATTTATTCAGTGCTTACCGGGCACAGGATATTACTGTGCTGAGAACTGTGTAAGATTTTATCATACAATCCTAAAAAAAGGTGAAACAAACACACAACTAACTTAACTAAGGATGAACAGTGATGCTTAGAGAGTGATAATTCACCCTAAATCACACAGTGACAGATCCAGCAGCCAGGGTAGAGTCTGTGTTTTTGACTGCAGAGAGTAAGGTCTTGGGTGCTTTGCTACCTTATTCGCTGAACATTTACTAACACCTACTTTGAACAAAGCTCTGTTCTAGGCACTGTGTGGGAGATAGAGAAACAGGACAGATGTGTTCCCTCCTCTGAAGGTGCTTGCTTAAATACACGATCCTTCAGGGGAGGCCAGGCCTGTGTATAATAATAACCTTGCGCTCAGTACCATGCAATCTGCACTCAACAGACACCAAACCCAAGGCAGTGAGCTCAGAACTCCAGCAGAGGAGAAGGTAGCGCTTCCGAGGGGGCTGGCATCGGAATGCCATTTGAGTGATAGGTAGGGTATAATGAGAAAACTGTACAAGGGGCAAAAGGAGGCTAAATGCCTAGGGGTCTAGGGGTGGGAAGAAAGGAAGGAGAGAAAGTTATTTATCACCGCCTGGCCCTATGTGAGATTCTCCTGCTCAGATTCACGGTCAGCCCAAAGTCAGATTTGCAAGGGGCCGCAGACTCCTCGCACCTGCCAGGCCGCCTTCCCAGCCATCAGCAGCTACGCTCGGGTGCCCGAGGCTGACTATGAATTCTTAATAGCTTTCTCATCTTCCGCCTGTGATCTGATCCCCCAGTCCGGCTCACACTCAGGCTGTCATTTCATTCTTGACACTCATCCAGTCTGAAAGACGTGGACTCATGGAACAGCAGAGTATCACCGCAGACTGTGGGAACAGGCAGGGCCCTGCAGGATCGCTGGGGCCTGGGGTCAGAAAAGGGGGAAAAGGAAACGGTGGGGGGAGGGGCACTCCATCCGGAAGCCTGTGGGCAAATTTGATCCCCTCTGCTGGGTGGGTGCCTTCCCTGGGCAGGACGGGCGGGCCACCGCTCACCTCGCCGGGTCCCAGCCCAGAGCGGCTTCACACCCTGCCTCACCGAGTTCTTCAAGCCCCCGAAGGCATCGAGATTTTATTTCTGAACTGATCAACTTTTGATTAACAATTTAAAATAAGGAAACCATTGAGGATACAAGGCTGATGTAACCCAGAATATTTCAGAGCCAAGTGAATCCAAACGCCTTCTCTGCCATTTTAAAATGCCAGTGCAATGACTAATTTTAAGGTATGTTATTTCCTGCTATTCCCTTCATGAAAAATACATGTCAAGACCACTAAGTGAGGTCTATGTGAAATGGCTGAATGAAAACTAAATACAAATTAGTTGCTCTCCATACAATTGTTTTCCAGTTTAGTATCCCTAACATGTAGTCTTTCTCTTCTCTGATCGTTAGATGACGTGCCAAGTGTTTAGTAAGAGCTCTCTTAAATCACAATACTTAAAACATAATATTCATATATTTTATCTATACATAATATGTGTGTGTGAAATTCATTCTAATGAGTCATCAGATGAAAAGAAACTAATTAATAAAGATAAGTTAGGACATAGCCATGCTTTACTTTTTTATCTCTCTGGAAAATCATGCCTATTTGATTAAGTGACACCCTAACTCTAAGTTTTATGAAATATTGTGTTTCAGATTCTATATAAGCACCAGTAGCTGAGTGTTGGACAGGAAGGAAAGGAAGTTATTTTAAATTGATTTAACCAACTTTTTTTTACAAACCAAAAGCTAATGGAAGATGAATAAAAATAACAAACTTTTTTTTTAGCAACTGATAACTGAAATAATGTTATAAAAATAATGAAAATAATAAATTGGAAATAAAATAAATCAGTTGACATTTTGAATGGAATGTCTTTTAAGTAACAGGTTCTAATTAGGAGTAATAATGTTTATTTTTCTGAAACATAGAATCTATTACACTCTGGGCCTAATCAAATTGTTCATTACCTATAATTTGCTAAAGGCAAATAAGCTGGCAGGGAACATGGCCACCATTCAGCATGTGCCAGGAACAATTTAGGCAGGTGTAGGCAGTGTATCTTTGGTGATTTACTTTGTTTGAGCTTTATGATCACATGTACTAGGGAAGAACAGTCAGTCAGGTGGTAAGCAACTTGTTCTAAAAGGACCTCAGAATTATGAGGCAGAATTTTCATCTTCTGGGTTATAGTCAATGGTTATATTGCCAAACATGGCTACTCTTTTCTATTTCTTGTTACCCTTACTTCATGGAAAATACAGCACTACTACAATAAGATGCCACCTCTTATCGTTTGGATGGCCATTATGAAAACACCACCAACAAAATGACAAGAGTTGGAAAGGCTATGGGGAAATTGGAACCGACGTGCATTGCTGATAGGAATGTAAAAGAAGTAGACTCTGCAAAAAAATTGTTTGGTGGTTCTTTAAAAATCTCAACACAGAATTACCATATGACCAAGCAATTCCATTCCTAGGTATATAACCCAAAGAGCATAAAGTAGGGAATCAAATAGACGCTTGTGCATAGCAGTATTCATAGCAACATTATTCAAAATAGTCAAAAGGAAACAACCTACATGTCAATCAGACAAATGGCTAAACAAAATGTAGCATATATATACAATTATATAATGATATGGTGTTATTCATCCATAAATGGAATGAAATTCACACGCATGTTTCAGAATGGATAAACCTTAAAAACATTATAGGACGAGAAATAATCCAGACACAAAAGGACAAATATGATGTACCTAGAAAAGGCAAATTTGTGGAGACAAAAAGTAGAATAAAGAATACTAAGGACTGAGAGGAAAGTTACTGTTTAATGAGCACAGAGTCCCTGGGATTATGAAAAAATTCTGGAAATGAACAGTAGTAATGGTTACAGACTTTTGTGAATATATTTAATGCCACTGAATTTATACAATTAAAAATGTTTCAAATAATAAATTTTATTTTATGTATATTTTATTACAATTTTTAAAAATGCAGCATTAGAAGCCACCATGTCCATCCTGTCAACTATCCTCTCCTCACTACACACATAGAAACCATAAGTCTAGCAACCTTTCCTGTATCCAATCCAAGGGGCACTGAGAGCACTCCAAGAATCCCTGAAACCCCGTCTCCTAGGAAATCCTTATATTAATAAATCCCTATGAGGACAGGCATGTCCCTGGCAGGAAACCCTGTCATCTTTCCCAGGTGATGGTTTTGGGAGGTCACTGGTAGGTTCAGTATTTGTAAACAAGTTGTTTTGAATCAATGGTTTGAACTGTGTAACTATTCAAATTCAACGGATTTAAATAGGTTACAAAAGAATACACAAGTGTAATATAATTTAAATCTTTAAAACACTTGAACATTATTATTGAAAAGGTGGGAATTTGAAACCATGAGAAATGATTCCTTCTGTGTATCCATCCTTTAAATCTCTCAATGATTTAACCCTAAAATCTGGAAAAATTGACCCTAAGGCAAAAGTTCTCTTTCAATAAACAAAGCCTCCCTCAAGGAGCTACTTTGGCCTAAGCAAAACAGTTCTTCAAACATATCTAGAAGGACTAGTAATGAGAGCTTGGCTCTAAAGAAACACATCTCTGCTACCATCTAGTCCTCTAGCAATTAGAGACCAACCTTATTCTTCAAGACCAGTGGCTGTCCCACCACGGTCATGTCATAGATAAAATAGCTATTGCCTCTCTACCTTTCCCATTTCCCCTCCCTGCCTTGGGGTAGAAGACAGAGTGGAGATCCAGAATGGTGACAGCCAAGTATGCACATGTACAACTACTGGCTCTGTGCCATCCTTTGCCATGACAAAACATGTGTTCTGGTAAGATGGTAGATAAACAAGAACCCAGTGACTCCCTCCTAGGTATATTAGCACTGATGCAAATTAAAGTATTTGGGGAGATGAGTCTGTGTCTTCTCCCTGCCTTGGGAGAAGCTCTTGCGGCACTGTAGTCTGTAGCATCCGTCCTTACTCAGTGTCACTGCTTCTCTTAATAGGGTGAGAAAATACTCATAGTGAATTACTCCAGCACTGGAGTAAGATGACCTAAAACCAATAATTATTTGAACTAGAGGGACCTCTAAGCCCGTGTAATCTAGTTCTTCCATTTTACAAATGAAGAAACTGAGGCAAGGAGAATTAAAACACCTACCTGGGCTGTATTTCTCACTGGTGACAGGTAAGGGACTGGCCCTCAGAAGTCTCTGCTCTTTGTTGTGGCCTTTCATCAAGAATATGCATCTGTTGTGGGCACAGGAGAGGCCTCCAGCCTTCTGCAAAGTATTCATGACTTTGGTGGGGTTTTGTCATTTGAAGGATGGCTCCAAGTAGAGGGAAATATCATTTTCTGCCTTAGAGATGTTTACTGAGTCATTGCTCAGGACGGTGTTCTCCATTTGAATGATTTATATCATCGTAGCCATTAAGACTTGAAACTCTTAAAATGTCATTGGTCCTAAGATATATTGTGTTTTACTTAAAACAGGAAAAATATAAATTATTCAAAAAATGGTATTTTTCTCTACCTTTTGGCTGGGATTTGATAGATACTTCCATAAGAAATACCAAATGACAGCTTTCAGTTCTTTTTTTAATATCAGAATTTGACTAGTGATACAGACTTGACTTTAGTTTGTTTTAGAAGCAAGGTCATAATTGAGTGCCAGGCCTGAACTCCATGAAGTTTACCAGTGCTCTAAGATTTGTTTCTCATCCCCATAGACAATCTTCTCCACAGAGTGTCATAGGTTACAAAGAAGCAAAAGACTAGATTCAAGTCCAGGCTTAACCTTCATCACCTCTTTGGCCTTAAAAGAATCATCAGCTTTGCTGTATCTTGATTTTATCGCTTCTGAATGTTTTATACCAATTCCTATCTTGACTTATCTCTTAAGGGATGTTCTGTAGAGCAACTGAGATTAGCCAACTTACTCAAAAATGCTTTAAAAACAATAAAGTTCTATACACATTTACGTACTTAAGAAAATAAACCTCTTAATCACCTTACCCCGACAGAAAGTTAGTGTAAATCATTCAGGCAGATCATACAGAGCTCAAGCTCTGTAGTGAGGTAGGTTCCGTGGATAAAGAACCAAATGGAAATTCAGCCTTTATGTAAATTAAACCATCCAGTGAAAGAGTATTTATAGATGGTGGGTATGGACAGAGTTTGGTGCTTTGGGACAAAAAAATCAACAAAGAGGCAGAGGTGGGAGATGGGAAGCAGTAGTATTGAATGAGCAGTGAGGTGACTCTAGAAAAAGGGTTGGGGAGGGCAATTAAATGCAACAAACAGTCGGCACAGTTAGAGAAACACTGAGAAAATCTGGATAGATAATAGATGGATACCTCCTCCCACAGACTCTGCGTTCCTTAGCACCTCTTAATGCCCATGTTAGTGATTCAATTACACATTTTTAAAAAACACCATGTTGTAGTTCTGCTCTGGGCCTTGGAGAAATTAACCAATAAATAAAACGGAGGAAATCTCTGATCTCATGGGGTTTACATTTTAGTAGAAGGCAAGGTAAGGAGGAAGAAAGTAAGCAATAAACACATATAAAATTTGACTTAAAAACCTAATTTCAGAGGGCAACAGATGTTATAAAACTTTAAATAAGGAGTAAAATAGAATATGACAAGTGACAGAAAGTACCTTAAAGTGGTTGACAAAGGACTGTCCAAGGGAGGGAGCTCAGGACTATTTTCACTGCAAATGATAAAAATTCATATCAAACTACATTGAGCAAAACAAAGATTTTTATTAACCCAAGAGGATGTATAGGAAATGGGGGCTAGCTTCATGATTAAAGGAGTAACTTCAGGCAGGGTCTAGGATCTCAGAGACACAGATATGGTGAATCAAACCCAGAGAACCCAACCTCCTTTTCCAAAACTTATCCTTTATAATCTTGGTAGCCTCAGCTTCTCATTCTCCCATTTAGGCAAACCCCGTAGAAAAGGGACTATATTTTTCTCAGTGATCTCTCAACCCTGAGAAACAATTTTGGGCAGATATGAGTTATAAGATTACTCCTATGACTGGAATGGAGGTGGTGGGAGGAGATGGGGGGAATAGAAGGAAGGAGCATGTTGTCAACAAAGAAGATGAACACAGAGCTGCCAAAGCTTACGATATTCCACCCCCTGACTTCTCAGCACACTCAAGATACCTTCTCCCTGATGTTAAAATAAAAAATGCCCACTTGTCAAAATGTCAGCATCCCATGTACAACAGAAAACATATCCATCCTTTACAAAGCATCAGCCCAAATCACATCATTTGCTATATCTATTCCTCAGTCTACTCCTAGTTTTGCCATTGAATAAATTTAATGACCCTAATATAACCAATATAAAATTATGGAGGGGTACATAATGTCTGCAGTAAAAACTCCCACTTGGAAAGCACAGAAAAAAGAAGCAAGACAAGATGCCTGTGGTCCACAGCATATTGTTGAACCAGAAAACCAAGGACTCACCTTCCTGGTCATAGGATAAGCCCTTGGATGAGGTTCTCTGTCTGCTGTTGGCTGCCTGACCACAACCATTGGCCTCCTTGGATAAAGATGGGGCAGAATACGGCCTTCTCATGTTACCATGCTTTATCCAACATTCTGTTGGTACAATCGTAGCTGTGGGGAGGACCTTAGGGAGTTGAGGTATCATAGAAAATCCTTTACCAGGCTTAGCGTTTCTTTATCAATGTAATTTCCTTAAAATCTCAGTTGGTTACTGATCTTTTTTATTCTTGTACTTTCTATTACTTAGCCACCAATTCCAGAAATGTTGTCAAAACTTGACCCTTAAATCTAGTTCTATGTAACAGTTTTTATATTTATCAGTTTGCATATTTAATAGTTTCTATATGTGACAATTTAAACGTCGAAAGCCCCATTTAAACATGGAAACCGAGGATGTGGTTGCCTTTTCCCCTGAGTTCAGTTGGCTCTCCCTGTCTCCCTGAGGATAAATGCACTGTAACCACTGCATTAACCATATCTCATTCAGTTGTAAGAAATCAAAATCATATTGACTTCAAAAATATGGAACATTTGTTTTTGGAACATATACTAGATGAGGCCATGAAAGCAAAGAGAGTTGTAGAAATCCAGATCTTAGACTCTTTCTCCTTGTCCTGATCAGCTGCATCTGTAGACACTCTCAGGGAAGGTACACGAGAAGGCAGTCAGCACTTCCAGCTAAGTGTCCTAACTCTGCAATCTCCTAAGAAAAGAGAGTGCTTTCTTCCAATTCAGTCCTGGGGCGAGCTAGGATTGGCCAGACCTGGGTCCTATGTCCACCAGGACAGAATAAGCAAAGCAGGGGACAGATTAAAAAAAAAAAGTTCACTGGAGAAACAAATACTTCAGCCACTACTGGCCACTGTACTCACAAAATCCACCATTTAGATTGTATTCCACAATTACAGAGGAATAGTTACTGCTGCAAATCCGGGTGGGTCCTTCGGGTTTTAATAGGACATTGAGGAACAGAGCAAAGACTGAGACCCAACAAATCTCCAATCATTTACTTGTTCATTCAATTATTCTTTTATTCAGCAAATATTAAGTGGTTACCATCTCCCAAGCATTTAGTTAGGTGCTGGCTAGCATCAATAAACAACTGACATGGTCTCCACCTTCACAGATGGGAAGTCATAAATTAAACAAGAAATCTAACAAAGTATAATAAAATCTATGGTTAGTAATGTACCTGATTCTGTGTCAGGACATATTTGGGATATCTTAAATATTCTAGGGGTAAGGATAAAGGGGAAGTGATCAAGGAAGACTTCTTGGGGGGACTAATATTTACAATTATAACTACGAGATAAGTCCAAAGTGAAGTCCGTTAGAATATGTAAAAGCCCATTGGCAATAAGATCATGATGCTCAGGGAAGTGGAAGATGTTAAAGGTAGGCAGCTGTTCTATTTCCAGTCAATGGCATTATTTTCCCTTCCTTTCTTCTGAGACGAGTAAGACACTCTAGTATATCTCTTTTCACTTTTCTCTATGTGTATCTCTTTATCACTTTTCCAGATCCCATTTTGTTAAAGAATTGGCCCAAATGGGGAAATGTCACAGTTTAGGGATGAGTGGAAGTAAGTAAACAGGTTTCTTTTCCAAGCATCTCCAGCCCATAATTTTAAGTAATGTCCTATCTGCCTGCCTCTAAGTATCACCGTTCCTCCAGTCCCATGAAATGGCCTCTCAGTCTGGAAAGAACAGATAGGCAACAATAGCTGGCATTTTCCTGGACATAGTTGGCCCGGCTTCAAATTCAACTTCCCCTAAAACAGCTTCATGATCATCAGAGCAGTTGACCTGCATCATAATTGTGTCCTCTTTTATGTCTCCTCGCTAGATATGAGATGAGTGTTATTAAGCTCTGTCCAAGTCATTGGGGCCGTGCATAAAAAATAAATAATTGTGCATGACTAAAATGAATAATCTATTATCAGACGCATTTGCATAATTAAGCTTGCTCCAAAAAATTGGCAGAGCACAATCTGGCAAAATGGCATTACATAATATTGACCACAAAGCCCTGGAATGTGATTCTAGCAAACACAATGAAGTAGGAACTCTATGTGTACAAATTAGATAAACGTATCAACTCAGTGGCTGAAGAACAAACTACATGCTTAGAATGTTTTAAAGGTAGCTTTCCCTTTTGGTACAGAATAATACGACTTTTGGCCAAGAATAGGGCTTGGAAGAGGTGGCTTACTCCAATACCAAGAAGGCAGTATGGTTGTCTGAAGATCTGGGGCCTAAGGCTAGGTTTGGGGGTTTATCCCTCTACCTTAACACTCTGGGAGCCTGAAACAGGAAGATTGTTTGAGCTCAGGTGTTGGATACCAGCCAAAGCAAGAACAAGACCCTGTCTCTACTGAAAACAGAAAAAGTAGCCAGGAGTGTTGGCATGTACCTGTAGTCCCAGCTGCTCAGCAGGCTGAAGCAGGAGGAGTACTTGAGCCCAGGCATTCAGGATTACTGTAAGCTGAGCTGATTCTATGGCATTCTAACCCAGGCACCAGAGCAAGACTCTGTCAAAAAAAGAGAGAGAGAGACAGAGAAGATGTGGGGCCTAAGCTCAGCTGCACCGCCAAAGCATTTTGTGGCCTCTAGCTAGACATATAATCATGCTTTGCTTCCATTTCTTCCTTTCTAAAATAGTGTAACCAGGGTTCTCTACCTACCTTAAAAAATGTAAATAGCACAGAGAAAGAAAACACTCCACTGTGGGAACACATCATGGTCCAGATTCCCACCTCTTCACCCAGAAGTCGGTGGCAGCCGCGCAGAGGCTTGCTGCGTGTTCTCCACAAATTCATCATGAACCAAAGACATAATCTTCTGACTTGTCCCTCTGCCTGCTTCTCACATCAGAAGGAGGCATCAGAGCCGGCAGCAAGCAGAGAGGCTGGGGTTCTCGTCCAGTGTCTCCTGCAAAGGAGCCTCCAAGAGGGAGATATGGGTGAGAAAAAGGCAGTGGCTGATACCCTGATAACTTACAAAACCAGACCTTGGAGTATCTCAGGACTGAGGGAAAAACCACCAGCACAAAGGATTTCTGTATTTTCTTGTCAACTTGAGCCTTTCTATATTACCACCTGTTTGGTTTTATGAGGAGGAATTCTTCTCCAGTGTGTGAGTTATTTGTGACATCTGTCACCCATTCCTTACATAAATTACCAGGACTAATTTAGATTTATTCTCCTTTCTTATGCTTCTTCCTGAAGCTGCCTTCCAGATAAAAGAAGATAGCCTTCTTAAATATAAAGACTATTTTTCTATCAACGAGGTACCATGTTCACACGCCACTAATTTCAATGGCCCCATTTTATTCATTATTGTTGCCAGAAGGCCTCAAATGTGTGGAAATGGCTTTATGAGAATTCATCTTCAAATGCTCATTTCCTTCAAACTCGGATCAAATTCGATTACACAAATCAAATTGCATCCTCTGAGGTGTACATGTACTCCCTCATCAGAGTGAGTCACACTTGAGTCTTGTTCACACTGCAGTGGACCTCGGAAAGAACAAGAGGTGGGGGAGCAGAGAACCAGGGCAGGGGGCATGGGGTCTGTTCTGGTCTGCAGACTGGTGGGGAAGATAGGCAGGGAGAAATCCTGACTATGGGGTCAGGGTCCCTGGGCCACACTCCAAGCCCTTCAGAATGATCTGCTTCTCATTCGGAGTGAGACAGTGTCTCCGTAGGCTTTGTGTCAGCTCCCAGCCAAG
This sequence comes from Galagoides demidoff, assembly GCA_963574575.1. Lineage (NCBI taxonomy): Eukaryota > Metazoa > Chordata > Mammalia > Primates > Galagidae > Galagoides > Galagoides demidoff. The sequence goes on from CAUYQV010113096.1 coordinate 60,806, forward strand.
AACAGAAACTTTACAAAAGTGACCAGCTAGAAAGACCTCAAGAATTGAAAACAGAGACTTGAGAAGAAAAGACGATTATGAGAAAAATAGGAACAAAAGAAACAAATATTGCTGGTTTCTCTGTCATACCTTTCCTACCAGCTGTAGACATGAGAAGGAAAGGAGGAAAAAGTCAGCTTCTGGCAGAAGCGGGTAGGAGAAAAGCACTATTATATAACGACTTTCCGTGATGATCTAAATAAAAAGAGATACAGAATACTTCCTGCCAAGATGTTACATGGTAGGAATGCTGATTATTGATTCCACTGGGATGGACTCAAGAGACCTGTTTGCTGTAATTCAAATGCCTGAAAATAAGTCATTCAAGTGAGCTGCAGAGCATCAGAAAAAATTGGATTTTGAAGACAGTATTAAAAGAAAAAGAATGAGCCAATGGGAGATAGTACTTTGAAAGCTAAGGTTAAAAACACGTTTTTTTTTTCTCTCCAGGGAGCAAACAATTGCTCTAGGAGGCATTGTAACAATTTTCAAAGGCATCAGTGATGAGCTGGCAGTCTCAATAAAAAGGAGATGCTGACTCGGAGTCTCAACTTGGGAATGAAAAAGGGAAAGGGAAGAATGAGAAATATTCACCTGACACTTTCCACTTAGGGGTCCAAGATTAAAACTGATATTAAGGGCAGTAAATATGTGCTAGAGATGGGGCTTAAAGACAATCTGAGAGCTTTGTGTGAACAAAAGAAAATGTTTCTGGTGTAAAAAGTATATTTGTATAAAACTGCTTCTTCGTTGGCACTAACAGAAATGACTGCTACACCGTTGACTCTTTCTCTTCAATGATCTGCTGACTCCCTGTTCTCTTCACACTGTGTTCATGGAAGATCTGGCATGTGGCTCATGGTCTGTCCATCCACTTCACGGCTAACATGCTGAACAACATCGGTTCTTTCTGGAAATCTGCAAGATAAACAAATCCCTGCCCTTCTCAATTCTGGTGACTTTCAGCTCCTCTCTGTTTCATGACACAGACCCATGTCCACATGATGGCTTTTACCGTCACTGGAACTTTCTACCTGAGAAATGTCAGTCTTTTATTACTCTTTCATTTCATATGTACCTATCAAATATCTATCTTGTGTCAATTTCTAGTCACTGAAAAAGTGGTTGTAGTTGAAACTGACAAAAATCCCTTCTTTTTACAGGTGAATCTTTCTAAGAGTAGAATATAAATGTCTTGACACAGTAACTAAGAGAATGACATAAAGGCTATGTTAACCAGTTTGATGAAAGTATTTCAAATTGTATAAGAAAACACCACACTGTACCCCACGATTGCATTAATGTACACAGCTATCATTTAATAAAAAAAAATCCCTTCCTTTGTGGTGCTTATAAATTCTTGGAAGAGACAGAGACACCAATAGGCAATTACAAGAGTGTGTCATGAATGCTTTGTTGGTGTATGGAGCCCAACATACAGGAAAAGCAGCTAATTTGGAGCTGTCATGAAAACCTTCTTATTATAAGTGGGATCTAACCTGAGGTGTTAAGAATTGTTGAATAAGAGGGGCTGGACTCAGTGGCTCACTTCTGTAATCCTAGCACCCTGGAGGCTGGGACAGGATGATCACTTAGCTCAGGAGTTCAACATCAGCCTGAGCAAGAGTTGAGACCCTATCTCTACTAAAAATAAGAATGAGTAAGAATGAGCAGGAGAAATAAATAAACAAACATACACACACACATTGAAATATATTATTTGTATATAAGTTAAAATGCAAATACACAAAGACATTTATATATAGGTACATCTCCTATTGGTTCTGTATCTCTGGGGAAAGCAGACTAAAACATTCTCCTTCTTTTTATTCCCTATGCCTACAAAGCTCTCACTCATACAAATTTCTACAAGAGCTGGCCATAGTTTAGGGAGGCTGGCCAGAGCACCTGAGTGAGCTGGGATCACATTCTCTTTAGCCCAGATGTATTCAGGGAGGACATATTGGCCAATACAAAGGTAGTAGGATAAGACTCCAGAAATAAGGCCAGGCTTGGTGGCTCACACTTATAATCCTAGCACTCTGGGAGGCCATGGCAAGTGGCTTGCCTAAGCTCACAGCTTCGAGACCAGCCTGAGTAAGAACAAGACCTCATCTAAATGTAGCCAGGCATTGTGGCAGGTGCCTGTAGTCCTAGATACTCTGGAGGCTGAGGCAAGAGAATCTCTTGGACCCAAGAGTTTGAGGTTGCTGTGAGCTATGATACCATGGCACTGTACTTAGGGTGACAAAGTGAGACTCTGACTCCCCCTAACCACTGCAAAAGAAGAAATTTTATGTTCACGAGGAAGAATCTAGGAGGGATAAATAACAGCAATCACGAGAAAACAGTAAAGAAAACATTGTTCTTATACAAGAGATAAAAATATTTTCTTCCTCACCAGTAGGTGCAGTGTTGCCAAAAATCCAAAAAGTAAGAATGGAGGAGGGAAGAAAAGACACAGAAGGATTAACGCAGGGAGAGGCCAAAGCCAATGAGAACAAGAAGTCTGCTGTAGGTGGAACTTCAAGTCCTAAAGTGTGTGCAATACCTGGACCTGAGAAAGGGTCAGAAGCACAACAAGAGATAAAAAGAAGAAGAGTGACAGAGTAAGAAAAATAACCTGAACAAATGTAATCAGCATGGGAGCAGGTAGCGCAAATGGCCGTGGGACTCAGGGGCATGTGCGGTGTCTAGAAGGCACAGAGAAAAGAAAATACTAGCATGATTTTGTGAGAGAAACAAGATAGGACATGAAAAGAGGAATTTACTGTTCCCAGAGGACTACACTGGAGCCTCTTGTAATAACATTTAGCCTCGGTTCTCCTAATGGTAACAGAAAGCAATTCATTCTGGCTTAAGAAAGGGAAAGCGAATCTATTAGGAGAATATTGAGTAATGCACTAAGCTCAAGAATAGTCAGACTCAGGAAGCACTGGCAACAGTAGAAAAAGAAAAAAAGGAACCCAACAAAGCAAAACAGCCATGCGTTCTCTCCATCCCTGCTTCTCTCTGAATGTTCGCCTCTTTTCCCAGCACGGTGGGTGGATAGAAGATGGCTGCTCCACAGCTTCCTTCCTGAGTGGACATCAGTTCACTCCAAGGCACCCACATAGGCTAATGCAGGAAGAAATATGGCTGGACCTTTAGGTCAAGTGCTTTGGCAAAGAGCAAGAGTCACGCAGTATAAAATGGTCTGCAAAGACCTGTTCTTACAGCTGAGGATGATTTTCAGAGAAATTAAGTTCTTATAAACTAAGCATCCCCCTGAAGGTCAGTACTTCATTGGACAAATGAAAACATTAAAATGAGAAAGCAAAAGGATACAAAATATATTCAAAGCATATATAAGTGATATCACATAGACAAAACCAGAAAAGGGGATGCTGGCAATTAAAATATAGAAAGAAAAGTAAGCATGTGAAACAACACTGTGTGATGAAAATAAAATCTAACTAATAGTAAAGTATAATTATTTCTCCAGCTTTTGCTGCCTAGTTCATAGTGAATCTTCATTAATAAAATGATTCTAATTCTACTTGGTGAAATGGAAGCTATAATTACCAAGCCAAAAAGAGAGAGAGAGAGTGCATTGTCATGCCTACTCTTATTCTCATTGCAATTCTTTCTGCAAAGTGGCATTTCCCGGGCTTGGGACCTTAGCCATATCACCTTCATGAGACCATAGAGGAGCCCTCACCATATGATAGAGTATGCTAAATGCAAATACAAATCATGAAATATAAAAATTGATGCAAGGCTGAGAGACAAAATTTGAGTCCATTTTTAAAAGACTCAAAGAGAACTATGCAATAATTATTAAAGATTATAATTTATACAGATAGAAATTGATGCATTTATTAATAAATAGATTTTTTTTGAGGATGTTTCCCAGAAGAATTAGGATAAAACCAAAGGCCAATTAGGACAAAACCAATTGCTGGATAAATTTATTCTACAGAGGAATATACACTTGCCAGAAGGAGAGGATTTGGGGAGGAGGAAACAGACAAGGGACTTTGTAGACATTGGACAGAGTCCTGAAAACAAATGGGAGGGCACACAAAGAAGACCCTTATTAAAAGATATACCTTCTGAAATATTTTACATTCTAATCATTCCATTATTTTCCAATAAGAATTTAAAATGATTTATAAAACTTGCAAGCCAAAGTAAAATAAAATAGATTATAATTGGGTAAACACAAAGCCAGGAAGTACGTAAACTGGATCCAAGCATGAGGTTATTTACAAAACAGAAATTTTGTAATAATGTCTTTTCTATAAATGGGGCACAAATTTATCTCTAATTTTTAGCCATCAACAAAAATAGGAAAACATGATGAGTTATATAACCCATAGCGTTCACATGATACAAACAGTACAACTTCCCAGAAGATGCTCAGCCATTCTTAGAATGTGATTGCATTTTATGAGTATTTAAAATAGTATAATATAAAACTAGTACTAAACTCCTCCTTTTGTATACAATTTGAGGTAATGTTGTTCACAAAATCTTTTTCTTAATTCATAAAAAAGCATAATCTCATAATGGTGCCAAGTGAATGATAAACTGTGTTCATGCTGTTGCCTCCTAGTGCTTCCAATTTAGGTTGCAAACAGACATATTCTGCATTCTCTGTCACGTTCAATTGTGAGTTATGAGTATATTGAAATATGCATAGGAAAGGTGGCATGTATGCCTGTCCTCTGATAAAGCAGCCACATACTAAGACAAGATAAGAATTTCCATCGAAGGTACACATATAAAGACACTAGTAATGAAATGAACACTACCCTCATTTGTGTCCCTTTCAGCACACTTGGTGGTGCATTATGTAAGCTCTTTCTTAATGGGCCTAATACATGAGCCAAAGCCATTACTGCAGAGCTAGATTCTAAAAGGGGCCAATGCAACACAATAAAGGATTACGGGACGTTGCTCTTGCAACTGAATTTAGGCATAGAAGTAAGTATATCTAGAGGGTTGTACTACAAATGTGCAGCCCACTCACCATAATCAGCCAAGATTTCCATTGATGTACAAAGCTACAGGTAAAAGTCTTTGGCATTTATATTTTTCCAGATGCTTTAATTACAAGGCACTAAAATCTAACTCCAACCAATATGAGTTCAAGGAGGGTATTTATCAGCTCACTTAAACTACAGAAAGGGTGGAGCTTTCTTGGGTAAAAATGGATCCAACAGTTAGTGTATCTTTAAGATACTCTCTTCTTCTGTTTTTCATGCCTGCATTTCTTTCCATATTGACTTCATTCTCTCTTAACTATTTTCTTTCTCTAAGTGACAGGGACTTGAACTCATATATCCACTTCAAAAAAGAAGGAAATTCTTTCCTATGAGCAATAGTCATAAATATCCCAGAGGAGAACTCAAATGGCCGGGCTTGGGTCAAGTTTTCAACTCGGAACCAATTACTAGAGCAAGGATGATAACTGGTGGATAAATTATGGGACATCCATACACTTGACTACCACAGCCACTTACAATATTTATAAATAATACCAAGTGACATGGGAATTGCGCATGATAAAGATTAAGTGCAAAAAAAGCAAGTATCAAAGAAGTTCGTACTATATGATCCTACAACATAGTAATTTCTTAATGAATAATGTGTATGTATGTATTATATATTATATATGCTTAAATCTAGAGAGTGACACAACTTCTCTCTGACTGATGGTCAGTAGTTTTATACTTTCTTTATCATACTTATGTTATCCAAATTTTCTACAGTAAATATGTACTACCATTATAATGATTTACACTTAAAGAAAATTTTTCTTGGTATTTTCAATAAGATAATTATATTCACACTACCACTGAGACAAATTAAAATTTTAGTTCCTAAAATTCTATTCTATTAAGCACAAATTTAGAAAATGTACAATGAAATCCAAGCCAATCTAATTCCTAATTTACCTACATGGCCACAGTAAACTATATTAAAGATGTATACTAAGCTACTAAAGGAGATAACTTGTTGTAAAGGCTGTTGTCTATTTATTCAACATCTATTTGTCAAGCATCTATTATGTGCCAAGGCTCTAAACTAATTCATAAAGATTCAATAATGGATAATTCAAAAACATTTCCAGGCCTAGGAAATTTACATTCTGTACAGCAGACAAAAAGCATGAATAGTAAAAATCAAATAGACAAATTGTAATGCATGCTGTGATGGGGAAAAATTTCACCATGAACATGGCAGCATATTCAATTTAGATGGTTAGCATAGGTCTCTTTTAGGAGACAAGCTAGAAAGAAAAGACAAAAAGTTGAGAACAATGTATGTAAAAGCTTGAAAGCAAAAGGGCATTCATGGAACCAAAAGAAGACTGAAGTCAAGTTAGCAAAGGGAAGATGGGACGGGATCAAACTGGAGAGAAAAAACATCTACAGGTACAGCTACCAAAACAGCAACTTTGCTTTTAGAACAGTTGATATGTGGCCCTTTCCAAAACCAGGTCAACTACCCCTTTAAGCCACTTCTTGCTTTGACAATGATAACACCTTCTACCTATAAACAAAATTCTTACCAGGAGGAATTTTGGCTGTGGGTCTTGAGAGAGAGAGTCCTCCTAGGTGATCAGAATCCAGAAGCCTTGACTAGGATAAAATGAAACAGAGGGAAAAGCAACCATTTAAGCAAACAAAAAAATGTTTAAAAAGAGACAAAAGTAAAATAATAAAGCTTTTAAAAAAATTGAGTATGTGAGAAATGACAGATAACATTTTGAGGCTAAATGGTGTGCACAATTGTTTAACATAAGTTTTCTAATGCAATTCTCTGTTTTATTATTAATTTAACATTCCCATAATATGTGTTTTATTATTAGGAAAGAGGCATGCATGCTAAATACATGGTAGAAAATGTTTAAGGTTTTTACCATTTGGTAGTGAAAGACAAATTTAAAGTATGTCACGTACGAATATCTTTTCCTTCATTCCTCTGACAATCCACAATGATCAAAGAAAAATAAAGATAAAAATAAAGTAAATAAGGAAAGAAATTTCTGCACAACTCTTTGTCTTCATCAACCACAGACTCTCTCAGTGGCCAGAGAGAACACAGTTCTCTCTATCCAGTACTCAGGTAATGTATCCAACATTCTGAAATTGAAACCCATTTGCTTAAGCACTGAAAGACAAATCCCATATGCTCTCACTCATATACGGGAGCTAAATATTAAAACAGTTGCTCTCATGGAGACAGGGAGTAGAATGGTGGTTCCCAGAGGCTGGGAAGGGTAGCAGGCAGGGGAAGGATAAATTGGGAATGGTTAATTTGTACAAAAATATAGTTAGACACTTACATAGAAGAGATGATATTTATTTTTATTATTATTATTAAATCATAGCTGTGTACATTAATGCAATCAATAGATAATATTTAATAGCACAATCAAATGATTACATTCAACAATAAATTAGGGTATACTTTAGAATGACTAAAGGGTACAATTGGAATGTTCCTAACACAAAGAAATAATAAATGAATGAAGTGATGGATACTCCCAATTACCCTAATTTGATTAGGACACATTGTATGCTTGTGTCAAAACATCACATGTACTCTGTGAAAATATACAACTATTATGTACCAAAAGTAATTAAAATTTAAACTAAAAATAACTCCATTGGTTTGTATAGTATTATATTAAAAATCTTCCTAAGCTGTGCAAACTGCTGTTCTATGTCTGGTATGTTCTCTTTGTCTGCTTTTTTTTCTTTTTAAAGAACATGAAATGATCAAGTTAATAAATTATTTTAAAAAGAGCTCATCTATTTATTGAGATCAAAAAGGCTAATTAAGTGAAAAATACTAGAAGACATTGAAATTGATCAATGTCAATTTTGACGCTGCCAGAAAAATTAGTATGAGTTCTTAAGGGGCCAAAGAGAATTCTGAATTGGTAGGAAGGAAATGAGACACAGATCTAAGTCTTCTGCAGACATATTATTGCTCCTCTGCAGAATGTATAATCCTCCACTTGTAATGAAAGTTGCTCGTGGAAGCCTCCCAAAAGTAAAGAGAAGAGAGCTATAAATTGGCTAGTGACTCCCACTAAACTGAAAACTCCTAAATGGAATAAAAAATTATTAGTAAGAAATAATATTTAAAATCCTGCAGAGGCCTGATATTAATTGTAAGATATCCAAGTAAGTCATAGAGCAAAGAACTTTCAAATCTGCCCTTGTTTCCTCCTTACTGCCAAGGCTCTATCAGGCATTTATAAAATATTCTTCCTGTTGCCCCAAACGATTGCTTTAAAACCTCTTCCTTGATGAATATCAGTCCTGGCAATATGCTGAATCTGTTGACGATTTTACAAATCACACAAAAAGACTTACGATCTGACAATTTTCTGGATTCTGAACCTGCCCTTTTTCCTTTTTAGTGTAGGGACTGCCATGGTAGGGGGAGAGAGAAAATTAATAAAAGAATTAGAGGTAGAGGTTGAGACATTTTAATATACTGGCTTGGAGATGCCACTGCAAAGGAAAAAATTGGGTCAATGAAATCTCCTAAAAATCTTTCACTTCATTCACCCCGAAACTCTAAACGGTCATAGCTACTAAAACAGGACAAAGAGGAACTACTGACTAAACGAATGTGTATTTCTATATTCTCATTTCCCTTCTAGTACCTAAGTTAATGCTCTGCAGAAGGGAATTGAGTAAATACATGTTGAATAGTCATTGAACAAAACTGGCAGCCAATGGTGGAATTCAGACCAGATACCTGCGATTGCTTCCAATGAATGGCTTGGGGCCCCTGGCGTATGGATAACTACTTTCATCCTCGGCCTTTCAACCCTTTCAACATTGAGGCGTATCAGAAGGAGGTGTCCACTTGAACCTGATCATGACGGTAACCTTGAAGAGGGGAGAAGCATGGAGGAAACGTAGGTCAGGCCTGTATCTTCAATTTCACAATCAACTGAGAATGCTTACAGCCTTGAAGATTTGGAATATCTCTTTATAGGTCCTTAGAGGACCTTTATATTGATGAAATCACAACTTGGAAAACCAGTATATGTGAAATACTGAAATAAAACTGAGTTCCTTGAAATAACAGGCTTCTCTCATACATTAAAAATAGGACTTCATATTTTAATAATAGCTTTACAAATGATCTACACCAGGCATCCTCAAACTACAACCCATGGGCCACATGCGGCCCGCTGAGGACATTTAACCAGCCCGCTGGGTGTTTTTTACCACCGCTGCCTGTCCTGTTTAGCAGCTGACTCATCCTGGGGCCCACAGTCTGGCCCTCCATAGGTCTGAGGGACAGTGAACTGGCCCCCTGTTTAAAAAGTTTGAGGACCCCTGATCTATGCAGTGAAACCTAATCACTGCCCCAATGACCACCCACCTTGAAGTAAGTCTTCTGTTTGCTTGTCAAATATCTCATTACACATATATGCAAAGAAAAACACTGGGGGATTAACCTTATTTGTACAATCACAACTGCAAAAAGTTCTGATAACTTTTGGAAGATGCCAGTATGCCCACGTCACAATTTCTGAAGCAACTGATGTTGGCCTGTGATAAGCCCTGGAGGGAGGGACTTACTTTATTCTTAGGTACACCTATTGATGCTATCATCAAAGAGTATGTTTATTTTGTTTGTGTGTTGTTGTAAAGGAAAGAAAAAAAAGAAGAAAAGAAAGTCCTTCATTGAATATTAAAATATAAAACTCTTTAAAATCATTATATGAAGCCAAAAACTGGACCCTGGAAACTTAATTGTGTTGGAGGCAGAGACGCTTCTCGGTGGAAATAATACTGGGCTGGCCCCAGTGTTTCAAGTATCACATACAGCAATACAGATTCAGCCTCAGTCCTGGGAGAACTGTCTTTACCCAAGCCTGGGCTCCAGCAGAATCACTGCCTATGAGGTGGTCACTTTCACTTAAATTCACTGTAAAGAGAAATGAAATTTCTAAGCTCTGTAACAATAGGTCCCCTCAGCAAATTTCTTTGCTCTTCCAGATTGATTTTCTTTTGTCACACCTTGGGTCCCTGAATTTGACCAAAGGAGATTAGAAGATGTTTCCCAGAATTCTGTGGCATTCCTCTGGCATTTAGGATCAGGTTGGACTAAGACATACTTAAAAGGTTCACCTAACTTTTGCAGGCTAAGATTTGTGCCCCTCCCATTCAGCCATTGTGTGGAGCCATCATGAAGGGAATTAATATCTTTATAAAAGAGAGCACCTCTTGCCAGCGCCTCCACCAAGCACTTCCCAGCCTCTGGAACTCTGACAAGTCAGTTTCCTTGGTTATAGGCCACCAAGTCTGCGGTACTTTGGTATAGTAGCCCAAGCAGACTTAAAAATGAGTCCCTGCACATCCTACACACCAGAGCACTTTCACCTTCTTTTTCTGGTGAACACTTGCTCAAGTGTAAATTGGCTTTCAAACGGAAGCAGCACTGACCCAATGTAAAAGTGATGGAGGAAGGAAAATGGGGAAAATCCTGGAATCTTCCCTCATGATCTGTAGGATATAGCCAAGCCAGCAGAGTTGGGGAGTTGTAGATGGCATTTTCCATGTGTTTGGTCTCTCTGTGCCTGGTGTTTATAGCTCACAGCTGCTTTGCCCTGTGAGAAATACCCTGCCAAATTATCAGGCAGGGTTTAGCCTGGTATTTGTTAAATGGGTTTTCTGCTAGCCAGCGGCTAAATGTAAATAAATGTAATAGGATGCATTTATTTATGAAATGGGAAAATGCCAAAGAAACTAGTGTCAAAATGACTTCCAGGGGGTTTGGATTAATTTGCATCTGCTCATCCTGAGCCTGCTACATTTTAAGAAGGTCTGTCTTATCTATGCCTTAAAAAAACTAAAAATTGCCTATTGTAGTATTCGATATATTTTCCTTCTGAATTTTCATGAGTAATTTTTGTCATTTTCTAAACCACTATCTCTAAATAATCAACTACTTATTAATTTTTTCTAATCATTGTATGTAATATGCTAAGATTTCATGGATGAGAACCATATTATTAGACTTCAACAGCAACACACTGTCAATACATCTAAAATGACTATGAAAATAAATTTATTCAAGTTAATTTCTTTTGCCCAAGTATAAATTCATATTAGCATACCAATATTAAACTTGGTATTTAAATTGGTTGCTGTGTTCTTTTCTTGGGAGAATATCATGCTTTTACCTCAGTACTCAAAAAATGTCTTTTCCCCAGAGCACATAGTTTAATTATGCATCAACATTGTTGATGAGAAAGGCAAAGAAAGCAAGCAAATTGCTATATAATCACAGCCTAGTAGCTCTTAAAATGGCCGTAGATTGAGGAAAATTAAAAGTAATTTCACAAATGCAATAGAGTGCATAGGAAGTACCCTGCTAATACATCCAAATGCTTTTCTTTTCAGGCAGCATTTGAGTAGAAGGGGGGAATATTCTCTTAGATTCTACTGACTACACACACACACACACATATATATATATACACACATATCCCTGAATCCAGCTGAGGATTTAATTAAAATTTCAGCAAACAGCTGAATAAAGAAGCAAATTACATAGGGGTATGCTATTCACTCATTCATTTGTTCAGTGGATATTTATGTACAATTATACCAGGGTCTATTTAATGAAAATTCAAAAACCAACTTTCAGTAAAATCTAGAACTTAGGATGGAATCTATTTCTGAGGTCAGTCTATTTTTTCAGAGACTGGCATATATTCTCAAACCACTATATCTGCATGTGGGATTCAGACGTGGAATTCCAGCAGAGGTAAAATAACTTAGAAAGTAATGCTATGGACATAGAGTCAGACCACCTGGGTTTAAGGCATTGTACTGCCATTCACCAACTGATGGATCTTAGACACTTTACAGACACTTTCTAAGCATGATACTGAACTGCCTCTTAAAGCTTGACTATGAAAATGACAGCATATACTCTTACATGGTGTTAGCTTTTATTATTCAGAATGCTTAATGGTATCTGATCAGATTCTAAGCCATTGAAGCTTACTGAGCCTCTAAAGCTGTCTTACTTTCATGATGGGTAGATGTATAGAGTCAATCCAGATAGGCTCAGTAATGTATGTCACTCGCATCCTTCAGAGTCTGACTTTAAACCCCTGAGGCAGATGGGGAAACAAGGTGAAAGCCAGCCTATTAACCTCAATAATTTTTGTGTGACAACAAGAAGGCTTTAACTGATGAGTGAGTATAGAAAATGATGAGGTGCTCTATTATTTCAGCCCCTGAGCAGTCTTCCTCACAAACTCTTTCAGTTTTTAATCTCCAAAGCTTTCTGATTTCAAAAGATATTAACAACTAACATGTGTATACTGTAACAAAAAAATTGAAGGCCCGTGGGTTTGAAGTTATATATCTTTATATAATTTTCTATATAGGTTGTATTTCATTGTCTTTATAAAAAGTTTCACACAAAAGTTCAAAGCTATTTTCACAGAACAACTAAATACAGTAGAACCCCTGTAAGTTGACCACAGAAGGGACTGTAAAAACTGGTCTACATACAGCTGTGGTCAACATAAGAAACCAGGACTACTATACTGATATGTACATGTGGTGCACGTCTATGAAAATTAGGCCAGCTCAAGGAGGTGGTCCATGGAGGCAGATGGTTAATAATGGGGGTTCTACTGTAATAGAATAGGTAGTTGTGTCCAGGGGACATTATAGAGAGTAGGTAAATTCCAGATATGTCCATCTAAGTATTTGATTTTTCAACCATCTGAAACTCAACTTGTGGTAGGTTGGCCATGGTGGTGGGATTTGTTATGGAGAAACATCAGTGACTGACCTTGACATACACTCCTTCCACACACATACATTAGGTAAGGATTTGACAGTGAACCTAATTCATTTTATTCAATAAATCCTTTTAAAATTCTTATTCTGAACTGGGCAAAATTAAAATGACACACAAAAATCACATACGTCCTCAAAGAGCTTGTAAGTTAAGTAGAAAAAGGGAACATATGTATGAATATATGAAGTTTGAGGTATGTGATCCATGCTAAATTCTTAGCTTGGATTAAGTAGACTAGAAACACAAACAAAGAAGGAGTCTTTGCTGGGATGCTCATAAACAGCTCAGATGAGGCAGTAGCATTAAATGAGCTGTAAAAGATGAATATAAGTTTTCACAGGACATCATAGGCTTTCAAATAGCACTCATTAAAATAATTACATACTGACTGTGTTTTCTCAACCAGGATGTAGGGTGGCCATTCTAAGCAGAGAGACTTGTGTGAGTCAAGTCTTGCAGAAGTCTTACCTACTTTAAAAACCCTTTGGAAAGATTTCTCTGATTCTCCAATGCTGTTTATAATTGATATCTTTCATTTTCATGCCTTATTTGGAATGATAGAAATGCCTGTGTTTATTATATCCCCTATCATTCAGTAAGCTCCTAAAGACCAGCATTCTCATCTTATTCATCTTCATCCATAAACACCTCCTTGGCACCACCGTGTATTTGTTTAAAGATTGAAAAGATTGAATGAACCCAGAAACAAACTAGTGTCTGCTCTAAAGATAATCCAGCTAGTTAAGGGAGAGTGCGAAGTTGACCAGGATCCCACTACAAGAAAAGCTTAAAGAGTGGATTTGTTTATTCTTAAGCTTTTTACTGGGAGACAAAATCTTAAGTGAGTCATACAGTTTGAACTAGTTGGCCCTGATTTATTTTTATGACACTTGCCTCCATTTATACAAAGAGAAAAAAGGAACAGGGGAAAGACCAAATAGGGTGAATCAATGTTAAGAATAAATTTCCAACACCTTTTTGTTCCCCTTCAGTAGCAGATTCTTCTTTTTCTCTGAATTGCTCAAATGACAAGGTAGTTTCCATTTCACTTTTTCTGTGGATATACAACCTAAGTTAGATAGTATAGCCACATATATGGTAGATCCATTATTACAAGTTAAATACTTATACAACCTAAGTTAGATTGAATATCCATGGATATAATAATGGTAGATCCATTATTACAAGTTAGATGCTTATACAACCTAAGTTAGATTGTATATCCACATACATAATAATGGTAAATACATTATTACAAGTTAGATACTTATACAACCTAAATTAGGTTGTATATCCACACACATAATAATGTTAGATCTTTGTTATGTGTACACATACATTTCCCAAATTCCAAGATCCAAAAACATGTCTCAGGAATAAATGAAGTAAGGACTATTAGCAACTAAAGACCATATATAGAAGCAAGAATGTGAATTATTTGAGCCAAAAAAACATGTTTCTATCATATATCATACAATGAATAAAGCAACCGAAGTTTGCTAACTGCCATTTTCAACTTGTAAGGCCTCTGACAACTCATTTAGTTTACTCAGCTTCCCTATGTATTAAATCTATTTCCCTTCCAATGCTGAGATTCTATGATTCTAAAGGAGAAAGATCTTCCCTACAGCTGTTGACATCCATGCCAGGGATCTGGGCTTATGCCATTATAGTGTGACCCAATATAGCAATTCCTACCTTTTAATATAAGTATAGATACACGTCACTATCCAGCCTTTTCATCTGGAAAGTTTTGGAAACCAATCAGAAGTTTGTGTTTTCTCTTTATTTGTGACTCTTTTGGAATCTGAGTGAATAGAACAGGAAACAATTTTATGTAACAGATAAAAGAGATAGCTCTGTGTAAGCCGCAGCGAAACTATTAAATAGGCCAGATTAGTTTCACCCGGGCTTACCTTTGTCCTCCCAGTGCACATTCGTGCAGATTCAGCTCCCAAGATATTATTTCTCCTCGTCTGCATTACTCTTCACTTCACCCATTAGTAGACCAAGGCAGGTAAGGAACATAATTGAGCTGAGTAGAATACAAGAAAAGGGAATGATGGGGTGGCTGCATACCATACCTAAGATACGTAAAGTAATGAAACAAAAACAAGTCAGGCAAATAAAAAAATTCCTCCTGTCCTCAAGCTTATTTTGTGTTGCACTTGGAAGTGGGGGAGGAGAATTAGGGGATGAAAGAAGGAGAGCCCTGTGTGACTTGTCTGGTTTTTTTCTTCAAAGTTAAAACTAAAATTTTGGTCCCCCCAGACACTTTCTTCCAGCCAAGCATCTGTTCAGCCATGGTCCATGTGCCATTCCCTGGATCTCTCTCCCCTGTTGGACTCTATTAATACAAGTGCTATTTCTGGGCTAGAGCTCACATCCTATTTGTGGACTTCTCCAGTCACAGTGGCTCTTTTATTTTGTCCTTGCCTTTAAGGGTCTGTCCCTCCCACATTTCCCTCCCCACCTGCTACTTAATCAGCAGGCAATAGCTGTAAGCAACAGCATTCCTTAGCTTCAGAGCTCCCTCGAATGAATTTTTGAAATTCCAGTTTTGAATTTTGAAGAAACTACAAAGAGTGTGTATCCCCCAGATATCCCAAAGGGAGGCAGTATTACATCATGAGCATGAGTACATCCAGAGACTTCCCCAGCCAGGCAGCTCTGGGATTCAACTCCTCTCTCATTACCTTCTACTAACAACTGTATGGCCTTGGATAACTCTGTTTTCTCATCTATCAAATGAGGTGATGCCCTCTTTCTTATATATTTTCTGTTATGAAAATCAAATAAAATTAGATAATCCTAGTAAAGCTCTCAATAGTGTACCTGACCTGTGTCTTTAAAAAAAGAATTATAAACTTTTTAAAGATAAGGAAGAACAGAAACTTAAAAATAAGCCAAAACCACATACCATTCTGTTAAGAAACAACAGAATGCAAACATTTGGAGTGTTTTGAGGTATTTTGGGTTTTGCTTGTTTGTTGCCCAGTCAAGGGTACAGTGGTGCAATCACAGCTTACTATAACCTTCAATACCAGAGCTCAAAAATCCTCCTCCCTCAGCCTCCTGAGCAGCTGGAACTACAGGCAGGTACCACCATTCCTGGCTAGTTTGTCTTTTTAACTTTTTGTAGATATAGGGTCTTGCTATGTTACCCAAGCTGGTTTTCACCTCCTGGCCTCAAGCAATCCTCCCAACTTGGCCTCCCAAAGTGCTGGGATTACAGGCACGAGCCACCATACACGACTATCCAACCAAAATAAATTAACTTAATGTATTATAAAATACTAGAAAAGTGCAAAACCTGTGCCTATCATTGGAACCACCTTGATCTTACTCTTGGCTAGTCATAAAGAGAGAAAGAGCTCAGGAGGCCAGAGAACAGTGCAAACATTTCTTGATTATGCCCTGCAGTGTGCCTTCATCTCCTGGCATAAATATCTCTCTTCCATCTCCCTTAAGTCTTCTTCCTCTGTTTCTGCTCCCAGTGTAAAAGCTGGCATTTCTTACTTCACTGGGCTGTCCCCTAATCCACACAGGCAATCTCATTTGTCCCAAGTCTTCATGCATGGGGCAAAGACAGGCATGAAGAGGGGAAGTGCTCCAAACTTTTTCTTCTTTGTTGTCATTACCTTTCACTGCATAACTTCTATTGCCTATTTAAAAGGTGCTTTGCTCATCATGACGGAGAAGCCAGTTTTGCCATAGCTATTATTTCAGAAGCATGGTCCCTTTTTAGTTCCCTAAGCTTTTTCAGGATCTTTCTCTCCATTGGCCCCATAAACAATTTTGATTGCAGGTCAGCTTTCTAGGAGGCAGCAGGAAAATGTGGTTAAGAATATGATTCTAGTAACAAAAAGACATGGATTTGTGTCTTTTCCTGCACCTCAGACATCTCAGCTATAAAACTCCACATGGCTGTAGACATGGCTGGAAGATCATTGGGAATTAAGAAAAGACCCTATGCCTTGAGTAATGTCTGTAATCCTAGCACCCCAGGATGTAGAGGTGGAAGGATTGCTTACGGCCAAGTGTTGGAGACCAGCCTGAGCAAGAGTGAGGCCATATCTCTAGTAAAAATAGAAAAGTTAGCTGGGTACCATGGCAGGTGCCTATAGTCTCCATTACTTGGGAGACTGAGGCGGGAAGATTGCCTGAGCCCAAGAGTTTGAGGTTGCTGTGAGCTATCATGATGCCATAGCACTCCAGCCTGAACAACAGAGTAAGAGGCTGGCTAAAAAAAGAAACAAAAGAAAAGAGAAAGAGAGAAAAGAATAGAAAAAGAATATTTTTAATATTATGAAGGGAAACTAGAAAAATTTATAAAAATTCTTCATCAGTATTTCCTCAAATTAAATGGCAATAAAGAATGATATCTTTTCCCTCACTTTCTGGACAATACCAAATAACTTGACATTATTGAAAGAAGATCACCTATGGCTCATTCAATGGAAAAGTTTGCTTTAGCAAATGTTAGTTTCATATGCACTAAATGTTAGATGATGTTGAAAAATTACTATTGTTAAGTACAAAAGTGATATTTTGGCTATGGAGAAACATATGAAGATACATGTGGAAAAACTTAGAAAGGTCTCATTTCTACTTTAAAATAGATCAGAAATAATGTATATACAAATAAAAGATTAAATAAAAGTAATTTAGCTGAGAAATGAAGCAAATATGAAGAAAATGTTAATATTTGTGGTGATAGTTACTTCTATGTGTCATTTTACTGGACTATAGGTTACCAAGATAGCTGGGAAAACTATGCATGTGTTTGTGAGGATGTTTCTGTAAGAATCAGTAACCTATGGCTGGGCATTGTGGTGGGCGCCTGTGGGAGGCAAAGGCAAGAGACTCGCTACTTGGGAGGCAGAGGCAAGAGACTCGCTTGAGCCCAGGAGTTGGAGGTTGCTATGAGCTGTGATGCCATGGCACTCTACCCAGGGGGATATCTTGAGGCTCCGTCTCAAAAAAAAAAAAAAAAAAAAGAATCAGTAACCTAACGGAAGAAGATATACTCTCTCCAAGGTGAGCCCACATCCTCCAGTTCTCAGGGGAAGGGTGAATTTGTTCTCTCTTCTTGAGCCAGGACATCCATATTTTCCTACCCTCAGACATCAGAACTTGCAGTTCTCTGGCCTTTGGACTCTGGTACTTACATAAGCAACTCACATCCCACCCCTACCTCCACCTGGATCTCAGACCTTCACCCTGTAATTGAAAGTTACGCCATCAACTGGCCTGGTTCTCAGGCCTTTGGACTCAGCACGAATTACAGCACCAGCATTCTTAGTTACAGCTCACAGATGGCATATCATGAGATGTTAGCTCCATAATCACATGAGCTAACAAATTCTAATAACAAATCTTTCTCTTATATATTTTCATATACCTTATTGTTTCTGTTTCTCTGGAGAATACTGACTAGTGACTAGTACATTTGTTTACTATGGAAGATGGGTATGTGCATATTTCTTGTAGTATTCTTTCTGCATTTCTGTGTCTGAAAATTTTCATCAAACAGGAAAAAAGTATAAGAAACTTAATGCCTGCCAAAAAGAAAAAATTAAAAAAGAAACTAGTTCCAACTCTTTCTCAGGAAGTGTTTCAGTAAGTTTTGGTCAGTTTGACTATGAGGAATTAAGATTCTTTATCAACCACAAAACAGAATGTTCTTATAGATGAATCCTCATAATGATCCAAAACAAACAAAAGTGACCAAATGGTTTTTATTATTCTTTGATTATTGCGGCCTCCACTCTTATCAAAAAGGACTTGTTATTAGGCATGTACTTTTATAAGTCAATTAAGCACATTACTACCTGCATTCCACTAGTTGTTCTGTTTTGTTTTGTTTTATATTTTTTGAGAAGGGATATTGAGAAAGGGGCTTCAAGAGGGGTAGGAGGAAAACCTGGCTTGCCTGGCAGACCCCTAAGAATGTGGGTATGAAGTAACCTAGGTAACCAATGACCAATAAAAAGAGACCATCTATGACCAATAGAAAAGGACAGTACTGCCTCGAGGCCCAGAGAGGCCAGTGAAGATTTGCAGCCGATTTCAAATGGAGTACTTGTCCTTTGCTTCTTGTCTCTCTCACCTCTGCTCCTTATAAGAGGGACCCACTTCCAATTCTCTTTGGAAGTGCTCTAAACTTTCTCTTTATTCTTCCTAAATAACATTTCTCTTTGTTACCCTGAAATTACGTAAGTTACTTTTACCTTCTATCGGCACTGCCTGTGCCGCTCCAGTTTTATTTTCAGTTTCAACTCATTTTTGCTTTTGGTTCCTACCATGCCTAGGCTGAACTTTCTATCTCAGCCCAGTAACTGAACAAGGTCAACTGGGTTCAGGGACTTAGGACTCTCAGTCCCCAAAGTTTTTCATAGCACTGCTCTGTTCTGTTTACTTTCATAGTTACTTTCCACTTAGGGTGTAGCAGCCCGTATAGCCTATGGCTAGGAGGAGTGAGAGTTATAAGAAATACCTGTATAGCTCAATAATGGAAAACCTTGTTGAAAAGGGCATGAAGAGGGATTTAGCTCTCCTAACAAGCATGAGAGCTCACAAGATGAGAGCATTGATGAATTGTCAGTCTCTATACCTGTGGTGTTGAGAGGCATGAGATCAGCCTTATATTAGGCTGGAGGGGAAGGCAGTTGGGAGCATGTGCATACTATCATGGACCCGCTCACTCTGATTCTGTCTCCTCTCCTACCTGTAGAACACCAGCACGATGTTTCTCTGCTGAAGATTACCAAGCTCTTCTAAAGACTAAGATCTATCTATTCTAAGACTGTTTTACTCTCTCTAAAACACACACTCTCTCTCTCCTGCTAAAGTAGATAACCCTCAGGCACCTAAGAGCAATTGTTCCTGAGCAAGGGAGCTTAGTGGTCTATGTCCAAGACCTACTTAAGCCAGGTTGAGACCTGGCCAGTCTTGGGCCCTGACAACTGGTGGCAGCGGTGGGCTGTGACATTAGGGCAAGTAATTCTTATTTTCAATTTATAGTAGTTTCCTTTTCAAATAAGTTACTTAGGATGGCAGAGGCAAGATGGTGGACTGAAGCCAGCTTTTTACAGAGGCTCCTCTCCAGAAGGAGACTTAAAGGACAGAAGTTTAGCAAGGGAGCTGATGGTTTGGAGAGGAGCCAAGAGAGAAGATTGAAGAACACACTTCAACCTTGCTGAGGCGAGCTGTGACCCCAAAAATACAATCAAAAGGTACAAAATCCACCACCAAGCCGATGGGGGTCCCCTCCCCCACAAGAAGGGCTCACAGTTTACTCCATACAAACAAGCAAGCAGAGTTCAAACATTCTCCCACTCTATACCACGGGAAAGACCTCCTAAGAACTGGACCTCCTACCTCTACTAACATGCCACAGCACCCTCTTGCCAGGCATAAAACTGTAAAACTGTATAAAACTGTATATATTCCCTACCTACAACTCTAAACTCTGAGGATCCCCCCACCCCACTCTCACCTTGAGGTCTGGAGGTTTGTCACCCATGGAGTGAAGAATCTTGGGCATTTCCTTGAGAGGAGTGGAGGAGGAAAGGGCTGGTGCATGACTCTGTGGCATGGGAGCGAGGAGAAGAACCTTGGCTCAGAGGAAGCCATATAGGAGCTGCAGTGTCCTAAGCTGCAGGAGAGGTTCACATCCCTGATACCATTCCAGATAGGCACACCCTGCCTCTCTGGGCAACCAGAGGTTCCGGACAGACTTGGGAAGTTGTGAGTAAAGAGACCATTAGCACCTAGCCCTCAGGGGAATATAGCTGAGACAAAGGCAGTGGGCGGGCAGAGGCTGGAATTGACACCTAAGTGTAAACCATAATTGCTTGTTGCCTAGGGCTGAGTTTCTGA
>CAUYQV010113098.1:0-35747 GCA_963574575.1 Galagoides demidoff
GGGCGTTGTGGCGAGCACCTTTGGTCCCAGCTACTTGGGAGGCGGAGGCAAGAGACTCGCTTGAGCCCAGGAGTTGGAGGTTGCTATGAGCTGTGATGCCATGGCACTCTACCCAGGGGGATAGCTTGAGGCTCTGTCTCAAAAAAAAAAAAAAGAATAAGTGTGATCATCCTGTCACGTGGTGGCAAATGACTGACTCACACCCACTTTTTAAAAGCTTGCTGTGTCTTTCCAGAGCTGTTTCCATCCCTGCTCACCAGCACAGCCAGCCCCAGGGCAATTCAGCATTTCTCTCCACACAACCCCGTCGTTCTTGAAAAAACAGCTGCTGTAGGTCTGTGGTGGGCGGCCCTGTGTAGCCACCTCTGGGAAGGTTTTCTGCCACGTTACATCCCGATCCAGCAGCAGTTTGGTGCGGCAGGGCACCCCCTGGGGCCCCTCCACCTCCTTGGTCTCGGTGACAATGGCTGGTGGGTGTGGTGGTGTTTCCATTGGCATCTAATGCCTGTGAATTGTAGGGTGCTCAGCTATGTTGCTAAAAATGTCCCCACCATGTGCTGTGGCCTCACGTTTACAGGTCATGATGTAAATGCTTCTGGGATGCTTCTGAATCAAATTTCTGAAGATGGTTTTTGACATTTTGCAATAAAGCTTGATCTGCATCTCCCCTTTGGAAGGCCACTGGCTTCTCCCAGATGGCGACTCGGCCTCAGGGATCTGCCTTCACTGAGGATAGCAGGCGTCCGTGGTGCTGTGGCTCCCTGCAAGGCCCTGGGGAGCGTGGGACCCTGGTGTCTCTGCTTCCACCTCCTGCCTCACTGTCACCACAGTCACTGTGTCACGCAGGGCTTCCTCGGCACCCTTGGGCACAGTTAGTCATTCTCTCCTCCCCTGCTGGGGGGCCAGATGCCCCCCATGAGCACGCACGAAGGTGGAGATGGACACGGCCTCACGGAGGCACCCAGCGGTGTGTGCAGCTCACAGCTCTTTGCTGTAAAAACAAGCTCCACTAACCGACATGTACAAATTCGTGACCACCCCCCACCACCTGCCTTTTGTGACGCGAGCAGTTACTCACTCTCTGCTCTGGAGATGCCATCACTGGTTAGCAGTCCTGCTTGTGGCAATATTCAGAAACATTTATTCCGCAAACCAGCCTGGCTCCCTCCTGCCATTAATCTCTATGAATGTCCCTGTTCCAGGATGGCCTCCATCACTGAAACACACAAAACAGGATCTCACAGGGTTGAAAACTCTAATGTCGGTGAAGTCCACATACTGATCCCCCTGTCATGTGTCAAAGCCAAGCCTGGAGGTGCCACAGCACTGGACAGGGGTCACTGTGCAGACACTGTGTCTCGTCCTGGGCCAAGGGCAGCCAGCCAGTCTTTGAGTCCTTTCTACAGGTGTAGAACTTGAACTTGAAGATTTCAGCAATGCCAGCAACGCCTCAACGGAAGACTGCCCACACCCTCCCCAGCCCAGACGGCGCATGGTGGAGACCCGCTCACAGAAAACATCTCCTGCTTATGCTGAAGAGCGCGAGCGCATTAGGAGGGGCGAATGAAACATGGACTTGGAGCATTACAGAACACAGGGAAGCTCGTGCATTAACGCCTCAGATGGCTGCAATAAATAGCACACACTGGTCCCTGCTGCAGCGTTTGCTGTGGGCATGAGCTTCCTTCCCCCCAGCAGGGTGAGGAGCGCTTTTGTCTGTATGGGAGTTTCCTCCTTCTCAGGAGCTTGACTCTCCAAAGGTTTCCAGGGAGGCCTTGCTGCTGGCCGGTGCACAGTGGTTGGGCAGAAGTCCAGAGAGCTGTGTCCCCCTACCCCGCATGAGGGGGTGGTCAGTGTCCCAGCATATGGCACTGAAGTCTCCCCATGGCCCTCTCCACAGACACACAAAACTCCCTTCCTCTTCATCCTCAGACAGAATTTGCTAAATGCAGTTCAGAGGCAATCGATACATTGCACAGAGACTTTCCCCACCTTTCTCTAAACAGGCACATTCCCGAGGAGTGAGTTTATTCACACATGGCCATGAGCGTTAATGACCCCCCGAGTCTTGTTCTGCCAGTCACCCAGATGGCTGTTGATAAAGATTTAGCATCATGTTCTAAGTGTCAGGGTTGTCAGTGGAGCTGAACCATTTGACCAGAAGAAAAAAACGCACAGGGAGCTATTGATTACAGCTTCTCCGTGTCACTTGTTCACCAGGATTTAGGTATTGATGAGGCTGCGAGTGAAAACAAGCCCTTTCCCTAGTGGGCTGCTACCCAGAAGAACAAAGGCGAAGTTGGAAAAAATATTCAGCCGGTACCAGAATCAGAGGGATTCCATTATTGATTGGAAGGCCCCTTCATGTTATTTTTGTTGGAGACAAATCTATGGGTTTGGAAGTTTTATAGCATTTGAGAAAGGGGCCGCGTAAGTGATGGATTCGTGTATTGGAAGAATTAGATTTCACAGCAGGAAGATTTCGATGCAGCTGTGATATTATGAGCTTCTTGGTTATTGATAAAAATTACATTTTATGCAGCACAGGCTTTAAAGGAGAGGGGGTAGAGGGTACGGATCCTTAGAAAATGTCCTTAGGGCCCCAATAAATTTTAGCAGGTTTTATTATTCTGATGGTCTGAAACCTGCCACCAAAATTAACACAAACAGAAGCAGCATTCCTCATTTCTAATGGGAAAGATCGTGCCTGTCCAGGAAGTGACCCATTGCTCACCAGGGCTCAGGTGAGATGGAGAGCAGTCCTTGCTGGCAGGGCCGTCTGCCCTATCCTCTGTCTTGGTCCTACAAAAGGGAGAAGACAAGATGTTTATGTTATTCACTTTTATAATTTCATAGCTTATTGAGAGGATGGGAAGAAAAATCAAAGCCCAGTTGTGGAATGTGCTGTTAGGTAGGAAAGTTGAATTGGCACCTACGTGTTTAGGAAACTAGATTGAATTAAATGCCTACGTCTTCATCAGTCAAAACTGTGAATCGTGTGTTACCTAATAATGTCCTTGCTGCAATTATTAGTGTAACTATCGTATTTGATAAAAATCATCAGTGAGAGTAAATATTCGGTTCTTGGAAATTTGTCTTACTCCTTCCAAGAAGATTGGAACCCTCTGCCTTGGGCAGGACCTGGCAGAGACCCTCCTCTTCACCTCCAAACTCAGCACCGAGCTGGCCAGCTCTCCACCAGCCTTGCTGCCCTCCCAGGTCAGCTCTCCATCAGCCTTGCCTGCCCTCCCAGACACGTCGCTGGGGCATGTTACATGGTAACCCAAACCCAAACTCCGAGGCCCAAAACAGGAAGAGCCGTGATGTGGGGGAACCAGAGCCAGTGTCCAGGAGAGCCGTTGGGACAGTGGTTAGACACACCTTTGCCTCCACAGGCCTGTGAAGATGGGGGACACGCTCTACCAGGCATGAGGTTGACAGACCCGGGCAGCATCGAGCACAGGGTATGCTGCTCCACGTGGCTTTAAGCTCAAGTCAGGGCTGGGATAACCACGTGACACATAGCCAGGCCCCAGAGAGAGGCATACCTGGCTGGTAAGTGCACAGCAGTGACAACAGGGCTGCCTGTACTAGGAGTCGCCACTCCAGGAAGCGGGGGTTCCTGGGACATGGGCCCTGAAGATGCCAGGCACACCTGCCCAGCTCCACCCTCAAAACTCACCTGTCTGCTGCTCACTCCGCCTGGTTTGCTGGCTTTGGAGGGTGGAACTGAGCACAGATGAGCTGGAAAGCTGCTCTTCACTGAGCTGCGGGTGGTGGTCCTGTGGGACCTGCAGGATCCCAGGATATGTGGGGCTGGGTCTGCAGGACCCACGTCCAGGGCATCTGGGATGTAGGGGCGAGAGGGCTGGCCCTCCTCCCTTGAGAAGCTGTAGGATGGAATGGGATGGGGGCCAGGCACTGAGTGGCTCCTGGACACTACCTCTGGCCTTCCCTGTGTTATTGACAGCTGAGAACCTTCCATAGCAAACCCCGCACCCTGCCCACCTCCACCAGCCCCGCTTCCTATTATCATGTTGCCCGTCCACAGTCTTCACAGAGGAGCTGGGAGAGACAGCACAATGATAGTGTGTGTCCCTGGCCCTCAGTGCTAACCACCCATGCCCTCCCGCTGGTCACTGTGACTGTTAGGAAGACAGTGGTGCCCTGGGGACTGGCGGCAGGTGCTTCCTAGGAAAGGTGGGAGTGTGTGGAGATGTCATTACATGTCCCTTTGGAAAACGGCCCCAGAGTGGCTCTTCTCAATAATTATGGTGGGAACCTTGGGGCAAATGTCTGTGGAGCCCTGAGTCCCTTGCAGTGGACACACAGCATGTGCCTTGATTTTGGTGGCTCCCAGGAGTGTGGCCATCCCAGTGTCCGGCTCCCAAGTGTCTGGCTGTCTGGGGTGCAAGGTTGGCAGCCAGGGATGACTTCTTACATTCATCCCGTCTTTTCCTTTGGGTCTTGGTATAAAAGGGGTTCCTCCTCTGGAAATGCCCATGTCCACCTGTGGATGTGGAGGCAGGCATCTCTCCGTTATCCACGCCAAGACCCAAGGGCCTCAAGGGCCTGACCCAGGGAAAGGGTATTGATGCTGAGACAGGACCTACATTGCATCCCTCACCCCTGGCACCACCAGCGCCCATCGTGAGTCCCTGCTCGGGTGCTCTGGCTGGTCGTGGTCTGGCCTTGCTCTTGGCCCCGGTGACCTGACAGTGCGGCCTCCCTGTCTTTCAGGTCCCCATCCTCATCCCGTGCCATCGAGTGGTCTGCAGCAGTGGAGCCCTGGGCAACTACTCCGGAGGAGGACGGGCCGTGAAGGAATGGCTTCTGGCCCACGAAGGGAACAGGGCAGCGAAGTCACCCTGGGGAGGGCGCTCGGGCCCAGCCAGGGCTTGGCGGGGGGCGGTGGAGGGCACTGCCGGCTCCCAGAGTGCTGGCCGGAATTGAGTCCTGTAGGAATGTGCCCTCCAGTGCCATGTAGGGTGACTGCATTGGAAGAGCAGGGGACCCCGCTGCGTGGGCATCGGGGCCTCACAGCCTGTCTGCCCCTCGTGTCTACACTTTACAGCAGAGTAAACTCGGAGCCCAGCCATGTGAGTGTCGCTTGTTTCTTTAGCAACATTCTGTTCTTAACGTCCTTTGAAACAGGGATGAGAAGGAGGGAAGGCCTGGCCAGCGTGAGGGCCCCTGCCCCGGACAGGGGTGGGTCTGGCACCCACTGACAACAGCTGGCTGCTGCAGATGCGCCCAGGGCCAGCTCATACCTGACCCTGGCTGCACCTGTCCGTCCACACTGGGAGGTGCCCTGGCTTCCCGGCTGCACCTGTGTCTGTCCAAGCTGGGAGGTGCCCTGGCTTCCCAGCTGCACCTGTGTCTGTCCACACTGGGAGGTGCCCTGGCTTCCCGGCTTCCCAGCTTCCCACTGCTGCTGTGTCTTCTGTCACAGTGGTCACTGCCCCACACTGGAGTCTCACTAAAGGACAGAGGCTGGGCCCAGGAAGCAGATGCTTAGAGGTTCTGCCACTTTGCTTTCCCAGCTGCTAGAAAATCTAATGCAAGATGTATCCATTTATGGTCTGTCTGAACTGAGTGGAGATCAGCTATTTGCCACAGAGACTTGGAGCAGCTCTCTGGTGTGGGTGTGGCTGAGTAGCCCCCTTCCAGGTGTTATGGTCTCACCCTGCATCACAGCCCCTCTTGCCACACCTTGGCTTGATACCCTGGGCAGCATGAGGAGGGACACAGGCCTCTCCTCCCAGCAGCCTTTCTGCCACCAAAGGAACCTCAAGACCAGTGGCTCTGGGAGAGCCCCAGCAACCCACTATCGCTCCCAGAAGTCCCAGGTCACACGGCAGCTCCTGTTTCTGACGGCAGGAGAGTGAGTTCCCAGCATCTGCCGTGCACCACAGTTCATTATCACGTCATTTTGGCCATGTGACTAACTAGATCCAAAAGGCAAAGGGGGACTTGTAGCTCTGTGTGTGGATAATAAAGTGGGGCATTTGATACATGGAGAAACACAGCTGTGCCCAGCTATGGGTGGGAAGGCGCGTCGTGCCCAGGGCTCCTTATGCGAGTGTGACCCACAGTGGGGAAGTATGAAACTGGAGAAAAGCACGGCCTGTGCCGTGTCCTGTGCACGTACTTTGTATTTCAGGTTTCCTTAGCACTAGGAGAGAGACCTGATGAAAACATCAGACTTTTCTTAGGCAGTTATAGCTTACACCCTCTTCCCTTATCTGCCAAATTCTGGATTTCTGTGTGCTGTGGATGCTCTGTGTGCTTTCTGCATGTGCCCTCTGTGAGCTCTGAGCCCAGGCTCTGCGCACACTCTGCGTGGGCACTTTCCAACAGAGGGCACTGGAGACGTCCACTGTGCTGCTCAGGAGACCCTCCCCCTAGTCACCATGTCCTCTGCCTGAGCATGTGCTTGAAAATGGGAGACCGAGGGCACTCTGACAGCTCCCACATGGCTCTTGGGCCACCTTGTGCACCTGCGCGTGGACCAGCCTGCAGGTGCACTCGTGGGCCACAAAGGATGGGCGCCTCCCCTGTCACCTTCAAGTTCCCCAGCAGGACTAGGCTCTGAGGGAGGGTCCTGGGCTGCCCCACACAGGTGAGCAGCTGGGGATCCACCCCATCAAAGCCATCCATGGTGACCCGGCTTCATGTGTCCTGAACATGCACAGGCCTGTGCAGCTGTGCCCTTGGCGCAGGCCAAGCCCACATTCTGCTTCATCTCCAAGGGATTCTTCAGACCTGTCACAATAGGCTTACGAGATGCCCTGAGGTTCACTCTGACAGAAAGACCAGCAGGGCTCCAGCCAGCATGGCCATGTACCACTACAAGGACAAGCTCTGCAGAGCTGACTTGAAAGCTGTCCACGTTCGCCTCAAGCCACTCAGCTCCACGTTGCAGTGCAGCTTGTGGAAATAAAGACAAGGCACAAAGAAATACAAAAATGTTTTCCAAATAAAAAGTGTCAAAACGAGAGAGCTGTGCTCTTTGGCTTTGGCCCCAGATCCACTTTACCGGTCGGGTTTCCCGTCCAGCGCTGTGGTGCTTTAAAGGCTGACACGGGGACCCACGGACCACTGGTTCCTTCCAGCACTATACAGCCAAAGACCAAGATGGCAAAAGATTCAGAAACGCTCATTTTTATGGAACCATGTTTATAAGGAAGTAGATGACCTTGGCGGTACAGGAGACCAAGTTTGACGAGGGTGCGTGTTTTCTTCTCCCCGTCTCTCTTCCCCATTAGCAGAAGTGTTGAGTAAATCCCCCTGCTTTCCACTTATCCAAGAGACTGATGCAAATTCTTCAAGACCAAAGAGAACTGTCACCCTGGGAATGTGGCTTCATGATGTGGACTAGTGCTGAGCAGGGACGGGTTTTCCATGAGGAGTTTTAGGCCTTTCTGGGATCATTATTTCATAGTTGTAGGGCACAGGTTCAGAGGACGCAGGCATGCTTTATATATGACTGGGATCTTGAATTCACACCCGCGTCTCACCAGCCGAAGGCTCACTGAACGGCCCTCAGTTGGATCAACTGGGTCGGCTGGTGGTCTGCTAGCAGCTGAAGTCATCTTTGTGACTTGCTGCTTCTTACGGGTACCCCTTGTCCTTGGGCCTCCACTCCATGTGGGTTGCATGGTGACCCTTGTTTAGAGGGGCTGAGCATGTCCAGTGCAGATATGTTTTCACTATAACCATCGGTTTTGTTTATTAATCATTTGTGAGCGGTGTAGTTCCAAGCCACTTCCTACAAAGTCTTAGAATGAGAGTGGAAATGCACCCAGGTGGCTTAAAAACCTAGCTGGGGGTGTGACCCAGTGGGAGCCCAGGGGAGTAGACCAAGAGTGGCCACTCAGGGAGGGTCGTGCAGCCGTGTGAAGGGCGGTCTCAGGGCAGCCCCCAGCCTGGCGCACAAGGCACAACAGCTGCGCTGGCCATGTCACCCTCTTGGACTCACCCGCCGCATGTCCCACCCTGGCCTTTGGCAGCCCCCAGTTGTGACCAGGGCAGTGCTGCCACCTCGGACCTTGCCCCACTGGCACAGGCAGGTGTCACAATGTGCAGAGGTGAAAATTATTTGTTTTACTGCAGAGCTTGCCAGAGATCTTCATGCAATTTGGGTTTCAGACAGCACAGAGGGGACTCTGAATTGATGTACTGGCTCAGTGTGGGGGGCAAGGAAAGGTGGTTTTATTTTACTAAAAAGCTTTTCCTAAAGGTCTCATTGGAAATGGCCCTTTGCCCTCAGCCCCCAGCCTTGGTGATGTGTTGGTTCCCAGCCTGTCCCCTGCTGTTGGCAGGCACTAGATCAAGGAGGGTGCTTGCAGGCGCTCAGGTTGGATATTTCCTTGTTCATGGGCATTTGACTAAAAGTTTGCATTTAAGAAGCTGAAGTCCACATCAATTTTCCTTATCAGTTTGAAAGATGCTGAGATTTAAAGAGGAAACGCCCCTGCCGGGCAGCCCCTGTCCGTCAGTCCGTCTGAGGCTGGGAGGTGGAGAAACTGCAGGTCCCGCCAGGCCTCCCAGCGACTGAGGGCAGCATCCAGAGTCCCCCGGACCCCGTGGCTCCGGCTGCTGACAGACGGGGAGCGTCTGGCCTCCGTCATCCGGGGCAGCCCGACAAGAGTCTCTGACGGGGGCAGGAGCGGACGAGAAAGTAGGAAGTGGGTGCCGGGCAGCGAGGTGCAAATTGACGGCAGGGCCTGGCCTGACAGCGCCTTTGATTGATGAAAGGACGTTGTTAACAAGCCTTTAAAGTTTCTCATTAATGTTTTTTTTCACTGAAAGAAAGCTACCAGAAAAATTTCCACATGGACAGTAATTAAGATCGATCCAGTACAGCGTGTATCAGTGTTGCTGGGAGCCTGGGAAAAAACCCTCCCAGGACAAACTTGCTTTCAAGCTGCCATCTTCTGGGTTCTTGAGAGCACCACGCAGCGTGGGAAGGTGGGCAGGTGAGGCCCATTCTGTGGATGTGACGTGGTCGGCCTCACGAGACCTATTTTCACAGTGGCCTGAGGATGCAGAGCCGAGCCTCGTAACTGTCATGACCTGCACTGTGGTGGCTCAAGGGGGGCAGCAGAGAGACCCTGCAGCTCTGAGTGAGCCTGGAGGTGCGTGTCTGTGCCTTCCTGCACCATGTGGGGGGCTCAGCCTGTGTCTGCGATGCAGGTCGAGTGCCCCCACTCTGGGTACACACAGCACCTCACATGTACACAGTCAATACTTTTAAGAAAAACCCAGAGAAGCTCTGCCTCCGGACACTGAACAGCACAATCCTGCTTTTGCTACGATGGTCACAGCTACAGGAGAGGCGGGTGCACACAGGAGGCACCCCAGGAGCAGGTGAGCAGCACGGAGGGACAGACGTGCTCCCAGGGTCTCTGCGGGAAAGCACGTGCCCCAGGCCGGCCTCTGAGAGCAAGGTGGGGACTGTCCCTGTCCACTCACTGCCAGCTCTCCTACCAGACGCAGGGCCCATCCATGCCTGGCGTGGCCCCAAGATGGGGCAGCTGCCCACAGTCTGCGTTGGACAGGAGCCCTCGTGGCTAAGGAGGTTCCTTCACTCTGAGTCGCTGCTCATGAGTGTGTTTCTTTGGGGGGAAAACTGTCCCCATGGAGCATTAAGTTTTATTGAAGATTTCGAGATCTTTACAGATAAAAACCATCGGGTGAGTATGTGATACTGGACACACATCCTCCAACTCCAGCTGTGGGAACAGGAGCCCCCTCGCTGGCTGGGCACCATCCACCAGCACTCCCAGACCTGGCGGCTCCTGGGTGCTTACCCTTGTGGTTTTGCTCACTGTTTTGATTCCCAGAAAAGGGCATTTAAAGTGACCCAAGAGAGGATGAGTGGCATTCTCAGCGTGAGGCCCAGCCTTGTTCCCACCTCGGTGCCGCCTGGTGGAGATGTTCCTCTGCAGGTCTGGGAGGCCTTCTGGGAAGTTTCCTTGTTGTGGGAAAACATTTGTGAAATGAGTCAGGGTTCACACCTGTGGTCCTGCCCACACTGCCCACTGTGGCTTTCAGGAAGGCACAGTCTGCTTCCCTGAAGTGCACAGTGGTTTTTCTAAGACCATGAAACTGTCACTTGAGGAGGAGCAAGGCATGACCCCTCTTCCCTCCTCCTATGACACCGTAGCATTGGTGGGTCTCACAGGGTCCTCCCTCTCCCTTGGAGGTACAGTGTGCTGAGCAGAAGACCACGGAGTCCTGCCTTGGTGACTGCGTGGCTGGGAGTTTGCCTGACGAGGGAGGCACCCAGGAGGACAAAGCAGAGACGTCCTGCCTGCTGCCAGGTCCCCTTCTCCTACACTCCCTCAGTGACAGAAAAGTAATGTGAGATCACGGGCTGAGACACCCATAGTGACACAGACCCAGCCACCCAGCCCCTTCCCAGGGTGCCCTCCATAGCACTGAGAGGTAGATTTTGAGGGGGCTGCTTTGGCCTCACTGCTCTATCTCAGGGATGGAGACATGTCCAGGGTTAGGAACAGACCCTACAGGATGGGGACGAGGGCTTTGGAGCAGGTGTTCAGCACCAAGGCCTGTGGGTGAAGCCCACCCCTCTGCTGGACACACATGCAGGCCTAGTCAGCTGTCCCAAACATTGTTTTCTCAGCAGTTTTGCTGTTTCCCAAACTTACATCTTCTCACCCAAATAGGCTTCTCCTAAGCCACCACTTGGGCCACTTTGTTGGGAAAAGCCTTCTGTGGAATATAGGCGGTGCCCATGGGATCTACATGGTGGCCTCAGGAGTGACAGGTGCCTGGATAGTCCCTGCCGGAGGCACAGAACCCCCAGACCTTGGGTTCTCCCATCAAGGCAGACAGCCACCTCACCACTGCAGCCAGGGCATGACGCCCAGGCTTTAGGGAGCCTCAGGTCAGGATGAGTGGGTAGAAGAGAAATCCCAAGCTATCTGGAACATCTGGAACATTCTAGAGCCAGTTCTCATGAAAAATCTGTAAACTGGCAATTTAGCACCACCAGCACCATTTAGAAGTTGACCTGGGAGTGGCTGTGGGGGTCTAGAACCAGGAGGTCCTGTGGGCTCCTGCACAGCAGTGCCCAGAAGGCCTCTCCCTCCCTGAGAGTGGGGCAGACCCTTCAGGGCAGGCGGGCCTTCGGGCTCCTGTACAGCAGTGCCCAGAAGGCCTCTCCCTCCCTGAGAGCGGGGCAGACCCTTTAGGGCAGAAGGGCCCTGTGTCCCTACCCCCCTTGCTGCAACACTGGGCAGCTGTTCTCAGAAAGCCCCACTCTAGGGACCCCCTATGGTCCCCCAGCTGCTGAAAGACCTTGGTTCTTCCCCTGTAGCCATGCAGAGTATGGGTCTCCCTTGTGCCCACAGGAGCCCTGGCAGGCAGTGGTCTGCCACCTGAGGTCTCCCATACTTTGAGTCAGCCTGTGCTTTGCAGACCTCCTGCCCCCCTCTGTGGTGGGGTATAACCTGTGGTAGCAACTCCAAAGGACCCAGGACTTCCCTGTCCCAGCATCTTCCTCCTAATCCACACATCTCAGGACTGCAAGACCACCTCCAGACCAGGTCCAGAAGCCAGAGGGAAGCCAGTGTGTGTGGACCTGCCCTATTTCCCAAGGACACCTGGTGTTCCTGCCCCACCTCTCCAGAGCACCCTGCAGCCCCAAGGGATGTGGTTACCAAAAGATTGTCCAGTAGTTAATCCAGGTCATTTAGGCAGGTAAAAAGGAGGGCCAGTTCTGGGACTCAATGGATGTCTCTCTAATGGCCAAGGACAGCAGGAGAGAGTTGAGATTGGAGCCAGGGCCTGAGAGAGACCAGAGCTGGTGGCCCAGCAGACTGGTTCTTTTCATCACTACTGAGGGTGTCCATGGGTGAGCATGGGCCTCTCTGTCTTCAGCTCTGGGGCAAAGCCCAAGGAGTGTGCCCCCATCCTTTAGGGTGTCCACTGAGACCTGCCTTGCTTCGGAGACACAGAAGTGACTTTCCCGGACTCTGGGAGAGCCAGGTCCCCTCCCCTGGGGGAGGCTGGGGCTCACCCTGGTATCTGTCCTGCTAGAGCCTGCTCAGGTGTGCTGGAACTATCCAGAGGCTTCCCAAGGTCTTTGAAGGCTTTCCAAGGCACGTGCAGTAAGAAATGGGATCAAGGATCTCATCAAAGTTGTGTTTATCATGTGAAGACAGGATAGACCTAATTACCCATCAATATGGGACTGGACAGGTCGCTACGAAGCACTGAGTGGCTGTCGTGTGTGATGCCACCTGTTTACCTCCTGGGGAGAGCCCATCCCCACACAGTGGTGAGAGAGGGGAGGGCTGTAAGATGGCAGGTGAAGTGTGCTCCCCCACATGTGCCCCGGAACGGGGATGGGTATGACATGTATAGACAGGAGGACAGTCTCCGGGGCAGGGCTGATCGCAGGCTTCCTTGCACTCATGCAGCCATATGTGTGCACAGACGTGCTGTGTGTACCGGGTGTGTACTGTGTAGGGTGGGAGGAGGAGGAAGGAAGGTCTGTGCCCTAGCACACTCAGAGACGCACTGTCCTACCTCCTCAAAAGTCAGAACCACAAACTGCCCCACACATGGTGGAGTTGGCTTCAGGCCCCGACTTGGTGAGGAAAGACAGTCTGGGGTGGGAGGTCCTGTGTTCGTCAGACAAATGGGATGTCCTCTTGAAGAGACCACTTCCCAAGGAAATTTATAAGAAGAAATGTCTGTTAGTTTTCATTTATCTTCTCAGGAAGACCACAGGTCCCGAGAGAAGTGGCATCTTCGTGGTTGGTTCATAAGTGACCGGGCGCTAGGGGGTCAGGGGTGTGCCCAGCCAGCACTGTGGCTGTGCTTTCCAGGGGAGGGCTGTAATTTTGTTAAGATATTAGTGTAAAAGATGCCTTTAAGCAGCTTCTAGAATGTAGACAGAGCTCCTGCCCCCCTAAAATGAGCACTACCTTAGGCTTGATAAAGTCACCTCTGTTTCTCTTATGGTTTTTATGATTTAACATGACCAGAGGTGTGCACTCGGACAGTAGATTCGTGGGGTATGAAGAAGGCCCTGGAGAAGAGATTTGCATATTTCCACACGACCTTTCTACAGGGCCATGTCGGGGTTCTGAGCCCGGGGGGCGGGGCGGGGGAGGAGCGGTGACAGCCTCTGGTCTGAGTCCCTTGGACTCCTGGGCATCACGTTCTTTATCATGTCCCACCTCCTGTCAGGGAGCTGTTGGGGATGTCACCTCTCTCCCTGACTCCAGGCTCCCATTGTACAGGCTGCCCAGGGACAGGTGGGGCTGGACGCCAGCAATGAGAGCTGAATGGCCGTTGTGGAAGCCAAGAGGAAACTGGGGACTTTGCACCTGGTTGGAGCAAAAACTCAGGAAGTGGGGAGAGGAGAGTTGGTTTCTGACACACCATTCCTGCAGATTCTGCCTGTAACTGCTGCTGTTGCCGCTGCAGCTGTTGCTGTTGAGAAAAGCAGCAGTGGGCAAGTGTAACGCCAGCCGTGAGAGCTCGGCCCGGCGCCACATGCTGCCCGGGTTCCGCAGCCCCCAGCTGCCCCGGGGCTCTGCCAGGCACTGGGCGGGCCAGGCAGGGTACAAGTTTCCTGTCATGGAAAGGAAAGTGGGCTAGCAGGTCCCCTGCTAGCCCAGGACTCCTGGAGGAGCCTCCAGCCACTGGGAACAGAAGGGAGGAGGATTCCCAGAGCACTGTGTGCCGGTGCCTCCAGGCCAGGGAGGGGAGAAGTCAGACCCAGAGATGCCCTCTGTGGTGGGAAAGGGCGGCATCAGCAGGTGTCACGTGCCCTGTGGGGACAGCCCAGACTGGGGGCAGTGTGACCACAATTCCAGTTATCCAAGCTGTGTCTGAAGAAGCAGGACGTGTTGTATCCTTTTTGCCCTTGACCCTTTTGTAAAAATGAAGGTTTCCACCATGGGAGACACAAGCCAAGGGCACCAGGCCTGTTCTGCTTCCACGACAGCAGCCTGCCCTCCTGCTGCTGCTGCTCTGTGGATGTGCCCAGCCCCCCACGCCCGCCTGGGGCTGGGAGCATCAAGACCAGTGTCCCACAGGCGGTCAGCAGGTGCCCAGCTCCCATGGGAAGTGTGGGCAGTGGGGAGATGCCTGGCATGAAGCAAAGTTGCTAAATCTCACTCTCCTCACTCACCCGAGATCCGAAGCCAAGACATCTGATGCTGAGGGGACCTGCCCAGTGCAGCTGTGGGAAGTGTGACTCTGTCCTGGCTTCAGCCCCTGGAGAAACGTGCCTCCTCGGCCCTCCTGGCTGGGCAGGAGCTCCCTTACATCCTCCTGCTGTAGGTGCTGGGCGACCCAGCTCCCGAACATGCCAGCATCTGGCCTCGCCTGACTTGAGACTGAAGGCTGGGACTGCACCTGGTAGGGCAGCAGCAGAGCTGAGCTCAAGCACAGTAGAGAAAGTCCCACTCGGGGCTCCTCAGGAGACAGGCCTCCGCTCCCACGCGACGTGGGCTCTAGGCAGGAGGACGAGTGCCGAGCTGAGAACGCCATTTGTTGAAAGCCGCCTCTTCCTGGGGATGCAGAATGATGCGTCTAAATACCGAGAGGTTTGTAGCTGTCTATGCTTCTCCCACTTCTGTGCCAGGAAGCAAAGAGACAGGAATTCTGTAGTTTCAAGCAAATTGGTCTCAGATGTAGATGGAGCAGATTTTGGAAGTTTGTCGTGTGCTAGGTCTGAGAAGCCCCCTTCTGCCCCCGCCTGCCCCTCCGCCCCTCTAGGAGGGCTCCTCAGAAACACACTCCACCCCAGCCCGCACAGGACTTCCGACTCGGCCTCTGCCCCCAGGGACTCCCACCTGTGGGTGCTGGGCTCTCAGGCCACAGTGGGGCCGCTGCGCCCTTTGGGCCTCAGTACTCAGAGGGACAGTGCTGTGTCTGGGCTTTATTTGTGCAGAGCTCCGCAAGCTGGGAGGAAGGGTGGCGGTAACGCTCGGTGAAGAGGAGTCAGGACAAGGTGTAGCTCGGCCGCCACTGCCTGTGTCACGGCATGAGCTGTGCAGCCTGTCCCCGCCTTGGTTTCTGCACAGAGTGAATGGGGACCACAAAGGGGGCCGCCCACATTCCAGAAATCTATAAATGTGACTTTATTTTGAAAAGAGGTCTTTGCATCTTAAGGATCTCACAATGAGGTCATGCTTGACTGTCCAGGTGGGTTCTAAATCCAATGACCAGTGTCCTTGTAAGAGGCAGACATGAGGCCATGTAAAGTCAGACGCAGAAGCACCTGGAGCCACCACAAGCCAGTGGAGGCCAGGAGGGCTCCTCACAGAGCACAGGCCAGCCGAGGCCAGGAGGACTCCTCACAGAGCATAAGCGAGGAGGGCTCCTCACAGACTAGCAGAGGTGCCAGGAGGGCTCCTCACAGAGCACAGGCCAGGAGACCTCACAGGCCAGCGGAGGCCAGGAGGGCTCCTCACAGAGCACAGGCCAGCCGAGGCCAGGAGTGCTTCTCACAGGCCAGCGGAGGCCAGCGGAGGCCAGGAGGGCTCCTTACAGAGCACAGGCCAGCCGAGGCCAGGAGGGCTCCTCACAGACCAGCCGAGGCCAGGAGGGCGCCTCACAGACCAGCAGAGGCCAGGAGGGCTCCTCTCAGAGCACAAGCCAGCGGAGGCCAGGAGGGCTACTCACAGAGCACAAGCGAGGAGGGCTCCTCACAGGCCAGCCGAGGCTAGGAGGGCTCCTCACAAGCCAGCAGAGGCCAGGAGTGCTTCTCACAGGCCAGCGGAGGCCAGGAGGGCTCCTCACAGAGCATAAGCCAGTGGAGGCCAGGAGGGCTCCTCACAGAGCACAGGCCAGCGAAGGCCAGGAGGGCTCCTCACAGGCCAGCCGAGGCCAGGAGGGCTCCTCACAGAGCATAAGCCAGCGGAGGCCAGGAGGGCTCCTCACAGAGCACCTGGATGGAGCGGGCCTGGTCACAGCTCAGTTCTCAGTTCTGTGGGACTTCACTGCAGCAGCCCTGGACACTCAGCAGCCTGCACACCTGGTGGCAGTAATGTCAGTGGCATATCCCCAAGGCCACTGCCAGGTCCCAGGGACTTAGCTATTGGCGGCCCCAGTCCCTGCCTGGCACATGCTGAGTGTTGAGGGGGGTGCTGGTAGCTTAAGGCCACATTTTAGCATCAGACGAGCCTTGGTTCCACTTCCCAGCTGTGGTCCCTCCTGTGACAAACTCGGTGTCTCCAAGCTGCAGCAGCTCTCCTTTAGGAAATGCAGACCAGCGTCCACCTTGCACAGCCTTCCTCATGAAAGAAAGTTTCTTTGCCTCTCTGAAACCTGTTGTTTCCGGTGAAACCCAGGGAGCAACACACTGGCTGGCTGACCTCACAGCCACAGCCACTGTGAAGGGTGAGGAGGCCGGCTGACCTCACAGCCACGGCCATCCTGAAGGGTGAGGATCTGGCTGGCTGACCTCACAGCCACGGCCACCGTGAAGGGTGAGGAGGCCGCTGACCTCACAGCCACAGCCATCCTGAAGGGTAAACAGGCCGTATCATCTCATTTCTGGGTTGAACGGTTGATGGTGGGGGTCTGTGGGGTTGGGGTGTCCACAGGAATGGGCATGTAGTGTCATAACCCTGTCTCTGACAAACCTGCAACGGGGGTGGTCACCTGTAGACTGCCCTTATGCCAGAGACTCTCAGAACAAGGCCCTTTGACAATGAACCCATGAGACATTTATGACACATGTTTTAAAAGCAGCAAGACAAAGGACTCCCAAGGCCCAAGCTCCCCACCGGCCAGGGCTGGCTCTGCAGGTCTCTGACCACACCTACAGCTCAGCTCTGCCACTGGGAACATGTCAGTGCTCAAAAAGAGTCAGTACTTCTTCAGTGCTGATGACGTCAAGACAAACCTCAAATCCATGCCGCGTGAAGCCAGGTAGGGCTGACACAACAGCAAAGCTCAGGCTGTGGTTGATGGAAACAGCCACGGTGTGTGGGGTTTAGAAGGTCATCAAGATGGCATTTCCGTTCCGGGCAGAGGATCACCTAATAAATAGTGTCAGGACAACTAGCCAAACTGGAAAGTAACACAATTCTAGAGACTTCAAAGTTCTAAACATCTGTTACATGTTTGGATTATTTCTGTATCAGATGAAAATCTAAGAACCATGCTGGTATATCCACATTTAAAGGAGGTGTGTCAGAAGATGGAAAGGAAAACTTTGCCTTCCTCGACCACACAGAACTGCAGGAAACAAGGCACATGATGCGTGGGGAGAGGACGGCAGCACACACGTCCAGGTGACCCATTCACGGCACACAGACAGTATCTGCGAATCAGTGAGAGAAAAGGCAGGTAAGCAAAGAGTACAGGCAACCTGTCCGGGAAAATGCAGAGTGGCGGCTGGAAGCCTGTAGAAAGGGCAGGAGAGGGCCCGGGTGGGAGGGACAAGGTACCAGAGTGACCTCCTGGGAGACTCCTGTCACAAATTAAGGTCAGAGACATTGTAGCCTGGGTTAAAGGGGAAAGACTATAATTCTCTGCAGAGGGGTGGCAGTCACCGTTGGCAGGAATGTACATATGTATTTGGGTGGGCAATATTTATTAAAATGTTAAATGACTATTCCATTTGACCAAACCATTCCTTTTGTAGGAATCTGTCCATAGTTACAGGGATCCTCATGGCCCCATTGCTTGTAATAGCAACAAACGGGACCAGCACACATGTCCGGCAGACATGGGGTTGGCTGGATCAGGTGTGACACTTCCAGATAGTGTAGAGCAGTTCTGCTGTTAAAGAGGGTCAGGCCGATGCATGTGCCCACGTGGACGGCAGTCCTGGCCCACTGCTGAGTGGTAGGGCATTCGGGAACACAGGGTGGAAGTGCTGCTTCATAAAACACAAGTTTCAGTGATGCAAACGAGTATGAAACTGTGGAAGAGAATTATTCAGACATCTTACATGGAAGCAGGTACCTGCATGGAAGGGCTGGGGAAGTGCTTCAGTATGTGTGCAATGTGTGTGTGCAGTGTGTGCACAAGGTGTGTGCAGAGGGTGTGTGCAGTGTGTGTGCTGGTGTGTGTAGTATCTGTGCACAAGGTGGGCGGTGTGTGTACAGTGTGTGTTCACAAGATGTGGGCAGTGTGTGTGTGCCAGTGTGTTCACAAGATGTGTGCAGTGTGTGTTCACAAGGTGTGTGCCAGTGTGTGTGCAGTTTGTGTGCCAGTGTATGTAGTATCTGTGCACAAGGTGGGCAGTGTGTGTGCCAGTGTGTGCAGCGTGTGTTCACAAGGTGTGTGCCAGTGTGTGTACAAGGTGTGCGCAGCATGTGTGTGCTGGTGTGTGTTGTGTCACTCCTCACTGGGTCCCACGTTTATCAGACGTATCTGTTTGTGTATCATCTCTTTGAA
Organism: Galagoides demidoff; assembly: GCA_963574575.1. Lineage (NCBI taxonomy): Eukaryota > Metazoa > Chordata > Mammalia > Primates > Galagidae > Galagoides > Galagoides demidoff. The sequence continues at coordinate 18,403 of CAUYQV010113098.1, forward strand.
AATGCCCACGACCTGCTTTAAATCCACACATATACATCCACATATTCACCATGTTAGAGACCATCTGCAGAGCCCGTGCTGCTGTGGTTACCAGAGCTCAGGGAGGTCGGGAATGAGCCGCATCTCTGAGGGCTTTGCCTCTCCAATTGCAGGACAGCTGAGGGGAAAGACCCAGACCTGGCTGGGGTCTCAGAGGCAGGCAGGGGAGGGTGAGCCAGAAAGTCAAGAGGTGCTTCCTAGAGAGGGGAATTAGGCTGCGCCTGCTGGCCCTGGGCAGGACAGAGGGCATTTTGAGTGAAAAGAGCAACTGGATGCTTCAGGAGAGAGCAGAGGAGGGCACGGGCGGCACAGCCTGACAAGACAGGGTTTGGGGTGGCACAGCCCCTGACTATGAGCACAGGCAGTGAGGAGGCAGCTCTTGGTCACTTTCAGACAGTGACCAATCAGTGGAGAGCAGCACATGATGGCCACCAAACCTGTGACACAGGGGACACCACAGAGCCAGCACCCCAACCTCGTCCAAGGGCAACACCACCCCACACATGCAGTGCGGCCCCTCCCCCAACCTGCTGCGGGGGTGGGGGTGGGGGTGGGGGGTTGGTGGCCAAGGCATCGGGAGGCCCCGTGATCCTGCAGAGCAGACAGACTGTGAGGAGGGCAGGCTCACCTGTGCCCCCCCCCCCAGGCAGGCTCCAAGCAGGTCTGTGGCGTCTATTCCTGGCCCCCAGGCACCCCTCAGCAGAGGCCGCAGAGGCAGCTGGATAGGCAGGCCTGAGCCTGGCTCAGGAGGAGCTCGGCTTCTCGGCCCCAGCCCTGTGTTTTACATAATCAGGTGAGTCACTTAGTGTCGCTGTGTCTTGTTAGAGAAGCTACTAATCCTTAGAGCTAACAGAACTAACTAATTAGTGTAGAACACTTTGAAGGTGTAAGACATTCAGATGTGGAGTGTAATTGCCAGGCCTCTCGGCCTTGACACTTGCTCCATGTCCCTGACGGAGCCCAGGCTCTGGCTGCACCCCAGCAGTGTGGAGGCCGTGGCTCCAGCCAGTCACCATCCTGACGCCCCAGGGCTGCTGGCAGCACTACCTGCCTCCCACCTGGTGGCTGAGGTCCATGTGAGGTTGGGAACTAGGGAATTGACCGGGGGCCGACTGCTCAGCTGCCCTGGGGCCTTGAGGTGGGGTGACCTGAGTCCCCAGGGAAGGGGTAGTGGCCTGTTGGAGCCGAGAGGGTGCTGAGCTGGACTGAGGGCTGGGGGCTCCAGAGCACGAGCGCGTCAGCACCTGCACTCTGGTCATGCTGGGGAGGGCCAGGTGTGGCCGGCCCCACGTCGGCCGTGGCTCCGGCTGTGCCTCAGCAGACCTCGTTCACCCTCAGCTTCCTCTTCTCTGAAACAGAGCTAATGATGTCACCTTGAGTTTTCTCCAGAAGGTAGAGATGGAATTTTGAGACACCCCCCTTGCACAGAGCCTGGAAGGTAGCAATTTCTGCTGCTGTCATCTTTAAAGGACGGTTGGTCAGTTTCTCAGAAAGGATGACCAAGCCTGAGATGCAGAGATCCAGAGGAGCGTCTGGCCACACAGAGTGTGGCTTCTTGGTACTAGTGGGAGGGAGACAGGTGACTGACTCTCCTCTTTGGTGGTTACTTCCTGAGGATATATGGAGCTGTCAGCAGATCATTAATCTCTTTAAACTATGGGGGCAATATTTACATTTGAGATCAAGATGATGATTATCTGAAGAACTCCCCTGGAAGCTCCTCTCAGACTGGAAAAACACAGAAGCCAGTTAGCAGACCCACAGCCTGGTCCAAAAATTACTGTGAGGCAGTCCCTGAGACAAAGGCTTATAAAGGACAACGGACAACACTTGGCACAGCGAGTGACCACACAGACATGCTGGCCACTCTCAGCAGGAGGGATGTGGGCTGCGAGGAAGGTGGGACCCAAGTCATATATCTGGTGACTGTGCATTCAGACCCAGCCCCCCAGGACTGTGATTCAGACAAACGCTTCTGAAAAGAATTGTTTTTAATTTATAGAAAAAGATTTTGTGCCAAATGATCCAGAAAACGATTGGGTCACAGCAGAGGTGAAAAGCCTCTTAGGAATGTCCTAGATAGTCATCTATTCCTAGAGAGATCTGTGCACCATGCAGCTCCTGGGGCACTGCCCCTGGGTGGTTTTCTTTCAGTACTTCCTAATTTTCCCAGGACCTGGGTGTCTGCCCAGGGCTCTGAGACCAGCAGGTGCCTCTGCAGGCTAAAGGCTGTGGACTGTCCTAACAGGGCTGCTTGCTGCGAGGTGGTCCCTACGTTTCCCTGCAACGTAGAAACTTCTTTCTCACGGCTGCCTTCAGTATGTTTTAGTAATAGGCAACGTCGCCAACAGAAGCTGATGCGTTCTCTGTCTGTCGAGCATCTCCGTACAAGTTCCACTGTCCTCACGGCATCCCACCAGATGTTATATCCCCCCACGGGAAAGGTGATCACTCTGCCTGGAATCTTGGCTTTTACAACAGGAAGCGTAGACGGGGGCCTGAGGGCTTCAGTTCACAGTCCGTGCTGATCCACTGGGTGATGACACCCCTTCCTTGTCCTTCTGGAGTCAGATCTAGAATCACCGGCAAATGTCGGTGGGTATTAGCACTAACCCTGGTGAAATGTTCCAGGAAGTTCAAGCACAGTGTCTGTAAAATGCTGAAAAGGAGGCTCGGTCTGCTGCCCTGGAGCCCTCTAACCAACCTCCTCTGCCAAGCGCGTTCCCCTCGAGAAGCTTTGTACGCATGCGCAAAGCGGAAGAATTTCCATTCACAGCACCCAGGTTTCTGATGGCAAAGAGCACCGTCGATCTAAACTGTAGCGAAATGAATAAGGGCGTGGTGGCGCGGTCACTCGGTGGAATATTTTACAGCAATGAAAATGAGTGGTTAGTGATGTATGCTGGGCCTGAATGAAGCCAAGGAGTGTGAGTAAACCACAGACGCTGCAGGTTACACACAGCATAAGACTAATTTATAAGCCTGTTATAAGGCTTGTTTATCCCTTTAAGTAAAAGTAGGTGCACCCACCCACATACACCACGTACATATACATATGTGGTATACCCTTTAACAGGGCAAGGAGATGGGGCAGACACAGTTGTTCCCTCTGGGCAGAGGTGCAGGTGGCGCCCGGCACACACAGCAGGACGCCTTGTGTCGGGCTGTGCGTTCACTGGTGTCCTTGGCATGGTATTTCACAGCATTTGTATTACACATTTTTGCCCTTTTGTATCAAATTTTCTATAATTTTTTTCAATGTAACCAGGTCATTGAGGCCATCATCAAGGACAGCTGTGTGCCTGTTTCTGATGATTCTTGGCACAGCAAGGTGACTCCAGAGAGGTTCACAGTGACCCTGTCAACCAGGTTTCATGAGAGGGAGTTTTCCTCCTGGTCTGGCAGCTGTGAAGGCCCCAGGCTCTTCCAGCAACCAGATGACTTCCCCCCAGGCATTGGGTGCCAGCTGTGCCAAGGCAGAGACTGGACAGGGCAGAGGGTAGCAGGAACAGTAGGTGGGCATGGGCAAAGGGTGGGCAGGGCAGAGGGTGGGCAGGAGCAGAGGGTCACAGGAGCAGTGGCTCCAGCCCTGGCCTGCCTTCCTGGGAGGAGTCTCAGGTCCTGATGCACAGTGAGCAGGACTGAGGTGCTGGGAGCTGCCCAGCTGCCTGGTGCAGCCCCATTGCTCAGCACTACCCACTGTGCCACAACAGTCACTGGTCCTGGGAATTGGTTCCCCTCTTGAAGGACATGCTGGCAGGTGGCAGGCAGGAGTCTGCCCCTACCTCACAAGGGCATGAGCTTTGGAATCCTTGACCTGCAGGGATTTGGGCTTGGGGGAACAAGGCTTCTTTCCAAGAGTATTCCAACCTATAACAGAGCAGGACAAGACCCAGTGCCGGTAGATGGAAACGCTGCCCCAAACACAGGCTCAGTACTTGGGCCCAATGCAAAGAGTAAAGATCATGAAGCGTCTCTTACCCAGTGACCCAAAGAGACCTTCAGGCCTGGGAAAGAAATTTCAGGAGACCCTGCAGAGGAATGGTTAAGTAGGGTTTGGGGATGAGTTTTCAGCCACTGCAGAGGCCACACCAGCGTTTAGTCCCTTTAAGGAGAATAATGGACAAAACTTGTACCAGTGATAAAAATTGGTTTCTGAACAAAAACTACAATTAAAAAAAAATATGCATTTTCCACCATGAGGTTTATAGCTTCCTAAATACAACCATCTCTTGGTATCTGCAGGGGATTGGTTCAAGGAACCCTCAAAGTTACCAAAATCCACAGGGGCTCAAGTCCCACAGTCAGCCGTGCAGAACCCACAGCTATGAAAAGTCAGCCCTTCCAACCTGTGGGTCCCACACCCCTTGGACACAGTGTATCTTGGATCCACTACTGGTCACATCTGCAGACACAGAGCCCAGACATGGGGCGAAATGTACTAAAGACTCTTCCACTGGGACTGGTGGTGATATTGACAAAGGTGTTTCATAAAAAAAATATGTAATGAATCGTGTCAACCTTGGGAAGATTTGTTTAACAATGAATCAGTATTTTCCAATGACCAGCCTATGATGTCCCCAAACCAGGCATGGCTCAAAGAGCCTTTCACAGTGCAGGATGGAGCCACAGGGTCAAACCCGTGCAGGTTTAGGGTCCCACATGGCGGCTAAGCTCGGAGCGACTCCAACCTGTCCAGTTTGAGGGTAGGATCACGGAAGGAAACCCACAGTCTTCTGAACAGGCTGTTAAAATGCTCATCTCTTTCCAAGCTCCATGTCCCCGTGAGGGCTGGGCTCCCTCCTCCGTGCCCATCAAGGGACAAATCAGAGGAGTTTGTAGGAAGATGAGCCAGGCCTGTCCATGCAGTGACGCAGCACCGCGGGGTGTGCATGGCAGAGAACGAGGACTCCCTTCCCGCTGCTTGCTTTCTTCACTTAGGAGAATACGTCGTTCGATTAGATGTTCATTACTTGTTAACAGGTTTTGGGGGTTGTTTTTTAATACATTTTTATTTGTTGCTTGGGGTCATTTCCCAGTGACTGTCCAGGATGTGACCCGTGTATCTTAGTTTCTGCGAGTGTGAAGGTGAGGAGTGTAGTGTTTGATGGGCATCTGTGCTTGAGAATTTCGGACGGCGGTCACACCAGTGGTGCTGCGTGACTGGGCAGGGACACGGACTTCCCAGCTGAAATGAGATCTCAGGAGCACGGTCCTCCCACCCCCATGTCCACACTCACTGCTGCTGCTTCCCTAGAGGACCCCCTGGGACACGAGTCGCACCCTGGTCATTATCAGCTGAGTGATTTTTGATCAGAGATGGATAATTTCCAAACCAGCTTTTATCCTTTTCTAGGAAGATTAAGCACCACCACCACCCAAAATATTTTTTTGAAGAAACACCTGGAATTGCAGACTGGTGGGGCTTCTTGTGCCGTCTCCTCCTGACACTCTGAGCTGGGGGCCGGGGCCAGCAGCCGTGTGGCCAGTGGTCCTGCTTTTCTTGCCGTGTGTTTCATAAGTGGTTTTTAACCAGGCCCCCTTAAAATGTATTATTGTTAGAAAATAAACCAAGAAACAAGGGGCAGTAATTTAGCACTAGGAAGTTAATTCTGGAGACCTCCCGACCTTTCCGCAGCCACGTGGCTATTGATTTTCAATACCGGGAGGTGGCGCGCCACCCCAAGCGTGGGGTTCAGTAGATTCCAAACAGTTTCTCCCTTATCAGTTGAGTCCCTGAGTACTTGAGCATTAAGACAGCAAATGTCCAGAGTTAACGGCGTGTCACATGGCAGCTGGGTGGACGTGCCAATTTTCTAATGAAGTCGGGTTGTTGGCAAACACACCAGTCATCGTATATTGAAGGAGGTCTTCTTTGTGTGTTTCAAACACTCTTGAGTGCTTCGAAAGATACCAGTTACATCATTGTCTAAGGGCCAGGCACCGAGGGAGAAGCATCCATCCCCTGCCAAGACAAAAACAAGCACAAGCAGAATTAAAAGCAAAATGGGGCTGGGTTTTATAGGAGTGACTAGAAATACTCTTTCCAGTTGAGCTCAGTGGAGGAGAAATTCTGAATAAAAGCAGGGCCCCGAAGTGAGAGCAAACCCCCGGTTATGCCTCACTCGGAACTTAGCTTGCTCTCTGCTGGAAGAAGCAGTGTGGTTTTTCTTACCGTCGAAAGAAGAAATACGCTGGATGCTTCTTGGGTCTCAACCCTGATATGTGAACTTGGGGAGCCAGTGGGGAGAGATGCTCCAGGCCCCCAAGTCACCTGACTCCGTCTGTGCCCCGGCAGACTCCTCCAGACACACGTGCCTACCCTCTCCCACACTCCCAACCAATAATAAATTACGGTTGCCATCTTGTATCGATTATTGAAAATGTTATGTCCATGGGAAGAAAATGCCATTGCTTTAAATATCAACATTACAAGGGAGTTAAAAGTTATTTTTTTTACTGAAACATGTGTGATAAAAATTTTTAAGCAATCAAAAGGAGTCGGGGTGGGGGTGTTGCTGCGGTGGGCAGAATTATTAAATAACGAAAAAAATCAATCCTCAGCTTGGTCTGGCCAGACGAGCGTTTCTCAGCCCAGGTAAGTAGTTTAAAGTCAGACACGGCTCATACTGGACTTTTTACAGGAATGGCGAAATTTATAATGAAATTCAACAAGGAAACTGGAAAAACAGCCAAATTGGTGCAGCAAAGTGGTTAATAGGGTCATTAGCCTACTCGCTGTATTTTTTTGGGCATCGTGTGCCTTGCCGCGGCACTCGAGAGCAGATTGCGGGAACAGGCTGACAGTTAGCAGCTAGCTCAGCAGTGCCGGGCACAAACTGCCATCTTCCTGTGGATTTACAGCTGCCACTTCTGCTACTTCAATTAGTTCTATGGCACACAGATGTTGCTTAAATGTTGCTGCTAATGATACTGCAATAAGCGTAAGATTCATGCCATATTTTGAGGCACGTAAATTTCTCAAGTGGCACAATTAAAGTGGAAATATTAGGTGGTGAGAACTTGGCAGTCTCTCCAACTTGGAAGGCGCACCCGCTATGCAATAATGGGTCAAAAATTCATTCAAGTTTTACTGCTGTTCCGAGTTTTAAAAGACTTTTCACAGTTGAATGCAAAGTAGTAAAAACCAGGGTATTAGGGAATGAGCGTGCAGTTCCGTTATTCAGACGTGACTTTTAATTTCAAATTGGAATCACATGCTCACTTTTCTGGATATGACCGAAGGGAAAAGGCACAGGCTGAGGAGATTTTTGTCTTTAAGGGTAAAAAGTCCTGAGTGGAAATGAATTCATTGCCGGGCCCCCGGCATCAAAGTCAGCGCTGCCCATGACTTTGGGAAGTGCTGGGACCACCTCACACTCAGAGAAGCAGCACAGCCCTGGCTGAAGCCGAGTCCTGAAGCTGCTGTCGCTAGTCAGCCTCTCAGACGGGTCCCAGACCACGGACGGGGAGAATGTGCAGGGGCAGGTGCATGGATGTTCACCTGTGCACACACCCACACCCACTCTGCCCGACACTGCACACTCGTGCGTGTGTGCACACCCTCGGTGTGTCCCTGCACCCTCATACACGTGTGCACACACATGCTCAGTCCCTGCCTCTACGTACACAAACACACAGTCCCTGCCCCTGCACCATCTCACACACACACACGCTCAGTCCCTGCCCTGCACCCTCACACATGTGTGCACACACACTCAGTCCCCGCCCCTGCCCCCTCACACACACACACACACGCTCAATCCCTGCCTCTTGGACAAGTAGAAAAGGAAAAAACAAGTGGAGTTTCCAGGATTTGCTGCTAGAATTTCTCTCCCTCATTTGTCATCCCAGGCACAGTCCCCTGCCTGTCGCCAAATTCTTCTTTCCGTGAAAAATCTCTCGGAGAAGAACATCCTCCGACTGGTTGTCAAATACGCTTTTGATTTTCCCACACACTGACTTAAAAGACAGGCGGTTCTGGGCAGAGCCGGCACCCAGTAGGCCCTCCTGCCTCTCGAATCTCTGCGGGTCAGTCTCCCACCCCCAGCCCATTTTAACTTATTGATCCGAACTGTCAAGTCAATGACTGCATTGCACTTAATCAGAATCACATACTTCTGCCATCCCAATTAGGATTCGAGACCATGCCCTGGAACTCTGTGCACGGGCTCTGCTGGGAGTCGGGCACAGCGGGCTCCACCTACGTCTCTGTGCTGTGGTTCCTTTCAGGATGAATCTGCACCATCGCGAAGGCTCTCTGTGGTGAGTATCGAAGCTGGATGTTGTCCGGTAGGTATTTGCCAAGTATTTATTTCCCCCTTAATTGATGCAGACCATTTGGTGAAGCCTCCCCCAGACCAATTCGGAACTCAGAATGATTTAACATTTGGTAAATTTCTCAAACCATTTCTGCCTCTCTCTTCCCTCTCCCGTCCCCCACCTCTTCCTTCCTTCCTTCCTTCCTTTCCTCTTCCCGTTTTCCCCCCTCCTCCTGCCCCTCGCTCTGTACCCGCACCACTTGGACTATTTACAGCAAATCTTACAGATGTCAGTATTGTCTTGTTCTGAAACCAAAAAGGACAATGAGTTCCCGCTGACCTCGGTACAATGGATCTCGCTGGAGCACAATATGTATTTTATACGGGCAGTGAAAAGCCTACAAGTAATTGAGAGAGAGAGAAATGTCACTGGCGTTTCTGTTGACACTGCACTCTGCGTGGAAGCCCAGGGCCTGGTGGGGCAGGGGCAGCCGCGGCTGTGCCGCGGACCCAGAAACTTGTCCTTTAGGAAGGATGAGGCAGTGGAAATTAATCTCAGATTTTCCAACTAACGAAATGTTCCTGGGACTGCGGGGCCCAGGCAGACGTGTGCAGTGGCGTCTTCCGTTCACACACGCGGTGTGGCCTCCCAGCCCGCCGCTGACGGGACCTGTTTCCCAGCTCTCTTTACTGTCCTCCATAATGCTTAATGTACTGTTTGTATATGTTGTCCCTGCACTATATTTTGATGTGCTCTCATATATTTTATTCATCTCTGGCTTTCCAGGAAGGCAGGCTCACAGCAACACTGACAATAATTATTTGCTGCCATCACTGAAGGGTCCACGTAGTTGGTGCCTCATGGGATGGCCTTGATTCTGAGCGTGAAATGCAACTCTTGCTCTTTGGGGTCGTTCCATTCTCTGTTCCTGGGTCTGCAGTGGGGTGGTCCGGACCCTGGAGGGCAGACCCTCCTATGGGGTGGCCCCAGAGCTGCGTCACAGTGCATCCCCGGGGCCCCTGACGGTGAGCGGCTCGGTGCTGTTTGGTCCTTCTTGGGGTTTGAAAGTGGAAAAGGAGCAGGTGGTTACGGTGGAAGCAAGCAGTACACACAGCCCTGCTCAATCAGCAACTCACACACATCGCTGCATTTCAAGGTGGAGTGGGCACACGTGGGCCCCCAGGACCGCTGTTGACAGCACACTCCACACAGCCTCCGATCTGCTACTGAAGACGGGGCAGGGGTGGTGCTGGGATGAGGCTCCAGTCCCTTCCCGGACACCAAAGCCAAGCCCAATCTGCCCGTCCCTGCAAGGGAGGATCTTCAGTGGCAGTTGTGGAGATAAGGAGCCCTACCCCCCCCCCCGTGGCTCCCACCTCCGCATCTCTGGGGCCTCTCCCCTCCCCTCAAGTGCACAGGCCCCAGAATCTGAGGGCACTTAAAAGCAGGACCCCGGCCTCTGGGCTGTACCGTTTGAGGTACATCTGACAGGCAGACCCTCTGCTCCAGTGCTGGCCCTGGGTCCCCAGAGAGCTGCTGTTGTGTGGGTCTACAGCTTCACAGAGTCAGAGTTCTCTGGGGACAGTGCTCCTGTAGCCGTGTGCTTGGGGGGAGAGTGCGTGTGTGTGTCTGTGTGTGTATGTCTACGTGTCTGTGTCTGTGCATGTGTGTCTGTGTGTCTGTGTCTGTGTGTGCATGTCTACGTGTGTGTGTGTGTGTGTGTGCATGTGCACACGCTCCTACCAACACAGTGGAGCTATCTCCAAGTTCAGGTGAAGGGGACACAGAGGTTAAGCGGGGCGGATGACAAAGACGTCCTCTTCCCCTGGTAGCAGGTATTTAGCAGATGGGAAAATATTAGCAGATGGGAAATCAGCAGATACATTTAGATCAAGATGCAAATTTAAAAGGCACCAGCCCCCGCACTAAATATTTGCACTGAACATCCTGCCCCATAAGCCGTCTTGTTTCTGATGAGCCCGTACAAGTGCTCTGATTACAAAGTCGTGTGGAAGCTGAGGAAAGGAATTTCATCATGGAAATAGGAAATGTCCAAGTTTCTTTCGGCTTTGGGACTTGCGTCCTCTCATGAGTAAACTGTTAATACAGATTAAATGATACTCCCAAGGACATTTTTTCGCTCCTAAATAGTGGATATTGAAACCTCTATTGTTGAGCAAGCTTTTAAAACTGCAATTCCAATGCCTTTCAATACCAAAAACAATTTTCAAATACTGAATAAGAAAAACCATATCTGAGTGCAGCAGACCCCCTCTCAGTAGACCACAAGGTCCTAGAGTTGCCCCATCATTTTTGTGGACAGATTCTTCCCCTTCAGGTGAAACCCTACCTGCCACCTTACACCTGCACAGAGCCTTACCCACACATCGACACGTTTTGTCATTTAGGCCCCCAGACGCCTTCCAGGTGAGGGTTGTCAGCGGCCATCTTATGGTAGGAAAACTGAGGCTGGGATTTGGGACTCGCCAAGGCCGGTAGATTCTCATAATGGGAGATTTGGGATCAGGGTTTTGACTACAAGTCTCTTGAGCTTTCAGCCATATCTAGGGAACTGAAGTGGATACTTTCAAAGGGCCCGTCTGCTGATAAAATTCAACATTTGCGGTTTGGACCCCAGTGGATCAGTTTACCCTCCATCGTGCTTCTGCGTGTCTGCCTGGGGCAAGGCTGTTCTGGGGTCTGGGGGTGTCACCATGAGCAGGACCAAGGAGGCCCCCGCCCAGCAGCATTTACACTCTAATGGAGAAGGTCGGTGCTGTGCGTCTGGGGTGCGGCCCTGCTGTGAGGAGTGTGCAGGGCCTGGGCCTGCAGCTGGGATCTGGATGTTCTGGAATCCACAGGTGACAGGATCTGGCTTTCTCCAGACACGCCCTGGGTGCCCAGAATGAACGGCCCCTGCCTTTCACCCAAGGGCTCAGTCTGCATGTGTGGACTGGTCACCACTTTTCAAACCAGTGGACTCCTGGTACTCAGTAGAATGGTCCTCATAATGTTTTCCACACTCAGAAGTTGGGCAAGCACATTGCACCGGCCGGTGCCATCAGCACAGAGAATGGCTAAGCCAGTGCACAGGGAGTCTCCCAAGTTGTGTCCCAATTAATTTCGCTCTGCTGTTTATATTAGCGTGGTTGCCCTGGCAACGGTGGCCGGGGTTGCTGAGGAGTCTGCCTTCTGCAACCTTAACCTCCAGGGGTGTTGGGAGGGCCAGTGGATGTGGCAGGGAGAGGGTGACATCCCCCAGGCTTTCTGCAGCTCCCCGAGGTCCTGGGCAGCTCACCTTCCGTCGCTGGGTCCCGTCACTCTCCCCAGCCGCTGCCCGTGCTCCTGCTCTGCCCCTACATGCCTGCCCTCCCAGTCCAGCCATCCTCCTGGCCCTGACTCTTGTCAACCCCACTGCTGGACTCCAGGGCCCTAGAAGCAGGGCAGACACACCTCCCACAGTCACTGCCCTGGTCCCTGCCAGCGAGACGGCACAGGCACGAAAGGCCCTTGCCAGGTGTCTGCTGAGGAGACCCTGTGACGTGGGGTGACTCTTCCCATCACCTAGAAATGCCGTTTTGCAGACAGGATTTGATGTGCCACCATTTCAACAGATTTCTGGATGTCATTCTCGTAACAATTTCCCAATGACTCCCACTGTAACTAGAAAACTGAAAATCTCATCAGATGAAACGTTTTGAGACGACAGTTAAATTGAGGTCAGTGTCATAAGTGGGGGTGTGACAGGCCACTCGACCTCTGGCCACACTTGTCCCCTCTGAGCGTCTCACTCCAACTTCCCTCCTTGTTCAGCTTCACCCTTCTCATCCCTCCTGCAGACCACAGCGGGCCCCACTGAAAACATCTTGTCATTCTGTTAATACTGAGACTTTGTCACCTTTCCTCCCTTCTGTCTGTATCTCCATGTAAATTAAACGTAGTTACGTTCCAATGAAGCAAGTTTGAAAGATGATAGGAAATAACCCAGACCTGGAAAAGATACTAGGGGAGCATAGCTATCAACATGTTTCATGAATGTAGACGCAAAAACCCTTTAACGAAGTATTAGCAAAGAAAGCCAAATTAAGCAATGAACAAGTAGGTTTATTCCAGGAATGTGGGGCTGGTTTAAGTTTTGGAAATCAATATAAAAGTTGACATATTAACAGAAAAGAGCAGAAAAATCATGTTGTCATTTCAATACATGTAAGAAAAAAAAGCATCTGATGAAATTCAGCTCTTATTCATGGTAAGGTTCTCCAGAAATAGAAGGTAATTTCCTCCATCTGATAAAAGGCATCTGTGGAAACCCACAGGTGATGTACTTGGTGGTGGAGCATCAGCATCGGAGTGTTGCCCTGCCAGTGAGGGGGGCCTGCCCTCCCCTCCGTGGTCAACACTGAGCTTGATGGGCCAGACTTGCAGTGAAGTAAAACAAAATTAATGAAGATGAATCCCCATTTCAGATGGCTCGGTGTTCACATAGAAAATCTGAATGAAGGCTCGGCGCCTGTGGCTCAATCGGCTAAGGCGCCAGCCATGTACACCTAAGGTGGCGGGTTCGAATCCCCAGCCTGGGCCTGCCAAACAACAATGATGGCTGCAACCAAAAAATGGCCGGGCGTTGTGGTGGTTGCCTGTGGTCCCAGCTACTTGGGAGGTGGAGGCAGGAGACTCGCTTGAGCCCAGGAGTTGGAGGTTGCTATGAGCTGTGATGCCATGGCACTCTACCCGGGGGGATAGCTAGAGGCTCTATCTCAAAAAAATAAATAAATAAATAAATAAATCTGAATGAATCAACAAGGAAAAAAACTACAGATCTAATGACATGAACTTCACAAGGTCATAGGACTCGAAGCCAATGTGTGAAAACCAATAGCCTCTCCACACACTGTCAGCAAACCCAAGTGGAAACAAGTGGAGGGTATTTATACCCACACCAAAAGGCAGGAAGCTTAGGGAGGGAGATGAGGAACGGTGAGGAAGCCCTCCGTCCTGCTAACTGCAAACATTTCTTAGAGAACTGGAAGAAAACCTAAATAAATGGAGAGAGAGAAACGATGGTGGAAAAATCAGTTATTGTTAAGATATCGATTCTCCCAAATTGTTCTAAAATTTCAAAACAGCTCCAGTCCCGATTCCAACAGGTTCTTATAGAAATTGATGTGACTAAAAACTTTTATACAGAAATGCAAAGGATGCAGCAGGATCAGACAACCTGGGACAGGAATGGAGCTGGAAGACTTAGCACCGGAACTCACAATAGCCCACAATCGAGAACCATCTAACTGGGGCCCGGGGGCAGGATGGGTAAACGGCGTGTGGAATGTTCCACTCCATGGGAGAAGGACGTGGACTCTCTGCACCTGCACCCCTGGGGCTGAGTCTGACATTGTGCTGAGGGAAAGAGCTGAGCACAGAAGGGCACAAACTTTTCATCCCCTTGAGTGCATTTATGTGATGTTCTAGAAAACGCAAAACTGATCCGTGATGACAAAAATTCTCAGCAGAGGGTGGAGTGAGTGGGTTAAAGTGGGAAGAGTGAGATGGGTATGTGTAGGCTAGGTGACTATATCTGTTATTTGTCAAACATTTACAGTTAAGATCTGCGCCTTTCAACACATGTAAAGTTTACTTCCCATGTGGAGCAAAGTTGGCAAAATGCCTTTGGTGGTAGAAGCCAGGTTATAGGGGCTCAGCTCCACCCTCTCTATGTGCTTGAAATTCTCCATAATAAAAGGTTAGCTCATAAGCAAAGAAATAATGCAACTAAGACACTTTAGAAAGATCTCACTTTAACTTCAAAACTGTAAATAACATGTTCCCCAGAAAGATTTTTATTTCACTTTCAAAGTCAGTTTCCTGTCTGGTGAACTGAGCCGAGTGTCACTATCACTGGGCTTTTGTTCCTGGGGTGGTGAATAGCAAAGCTGTGTCCACTTCTTTTTTGAGGAATCTCTGAGCTGAGATGGTATCAGGAAATGATTTGGGGGGAAACTGTGCAGCTTTCTTAACATCATTGCTATTTAATATCTTTCTCAAAGGCGACAGCTGTGTCTTCCCAGAGTTAGTTTGATGGCGTAGCAAACACGGGCACTGCAAGTGGGGCCATCGGACACTCCCCAGCTCTGGAAGGCTAGGGAGGTGTGAGCAAGCTCTGAGAACCAGGCAGTCTCCCAGGTAATTCTAAGGACAGTGATGCTGAGAAACTAAAATTAGCTTAAAAGTAAATACATCTTCAGTTCCCCATCCCTCAAAATAAACAATAAGGACAGAAACTGGGGACTGTTACCTGAGCGCTGCCATGGTGACAGTATTAAATGTGGGAGTGGGGTGGGGTGGATTTATCTACTTGGGGACTCATTTCTATCCCACCCACCACCCTGGACATTCCCTGTGGCACTGCCAGTCGCTGCCTACAGCAGCGAGGAGTGGCCCGTCTGGGCTCTCGAGGCCCCGCAGCCGGCAGGCACAGCCTCTGCTGAGCAGCTGCTGACGCCCCTCCGGGGTCTGGGACGCTCCTCCTCCTCCAGTCTGTGCGCTGGTCATGGGCACCACATGCTCATTCTGCAACTTCGAGAAAGGCTCTCTGGGTTTATAGTAATATCGAATCATTTTTACTTTTATTTTTAAATAAAAAGGCCTTTCCCTGGAATTTTTATACATTTGGTGCTATTCCCTAATTGAAACCTAATATTGCTATAGTTCAGTAGATCAAAGGTATCCTGACAGTGTTGGCATCAACAGTAACAGTGTTTTGATATCATTGACAATATTTCATGTGCAGATATTAACAATTATAAAATGCTGGTGTATCTGTCATTCAAGCATACCATTTAGATGTCATTTAAACAGCAATAAATTATGTGCTCTGTATATCAAGTAGCAATTCTCAAATCTTTTTTTTTTTTTTTTTGAGACAGAGTCTTACTCTGCCCCCCTGAGCAGAGTGCCACTGCATCATAGCTCACAGCAACCTCATACTCCCAGGTTCAAGCAATCCTCCTGCTTCTCGATAGCTGGGACTACAGGTGCCCACCACAATGCCCAACTAATTTTTCTATTTTTAGTAGAGATGGGATTCTCGTTTTTGCTCAACTCGAACTCCTGAGTTCAAGTGATCCTCCTGCCTCAGCCTCCCAGAGTGCTAGAATTATAGGCATGCACAGCAGCACTCAGCCCAAGCAACCATTCTTGAAGATCAGTTTATAGAGAGAAAAAAGGAACCTTGAAGAACAAGCAGGAACATTAGCGAGTGTTGAGACGTGGTAGGACAGCCCTGGGCACATGGCGTGTGAGAGACCCTGCAGTTAGACCTGGGACAAAAGGAGGCTCCAGCACCCTGTCCTCAAGCAGACAGATGACCTGGAACCAAGCAAGGGTTGGCTGGTGGGTGGCTGCTGAATGCCCTGCAGCAAACAGACCTTTTAAAGATCCTGCGATCTGCAGAAGCACCTGCCAAGCCCGATGGTGGCAGAAACCTGCTCTGAACAGCACCGTTCTCCGTGACCAAGTGTGGGTTTGCTAGGTAAGGGGAGCTCCGGGACCTGTAGGCAGCTCCGGCTGCAGGCTGGACAGCCAGCCTCACTCAGGGCTGGTTCTGTCCACCTGCCCCACCCCCCAGAGGCCCCGCCTAGAAGCAGCCAGTCCACAGCTGATGGCCATGCACAGGGCTGGGACAGGGTGTGTGGCCGCCCTCCCCTGGGCAAGACACCAGCAGAGAGGCAACACTTGGAGAGTCAGTTCACTACTCCATCCGTCTCCTTGGAAATGGAAGCTGTTTTGGTTATTTTTAAAACAGATCAAACTTATTTCAGAAAAGAATTAGCTCAAGAGTAGGCAGAAGCCCCCAGGGAGCTGCTGGCTTCGGCCCCTCCTCTCTAGCAGAGGACTGCTTTATTATTTTTGCCACGATTCTTACAGTTTCTCTTTATTAATGCAATAGAGCACCTTCTTCAAGAAGGCGAGACGGCCCTGAGCCTGTTTCAACTCTCTTGTTGATTTGCCTTAAAATATGCATCACCCCCATTGTGCTGGAAGAGGCTGATGTGCTGCTCTTGGGACCCCAAAGGCTGAGGGGCACCGGCCACTTCCTTGACCACACACAGGACTGGCTGCCCCACAGCCACTCTGAACACCTGTGGGACAGGCTGCCACCAGGGCCCAGCCACAGAAGGTCAGGAGCTAGGGTGACCAGACCATGCCCTGATGCCGTGTGATGCACAGGGCCCACCACTGGGTTTCCTTGGTGGTTTGCCCATCCTGGCAAAGACTGTGTCTCTCTGCACACACTGCGTGAGCAGGTGTGGAACCAGTTGGCAAAGCCCTGAGCCCAGGGCTAGAGAGGAGGCAGGAGGGGCTTCTCCTCCGCAGCCCCCAAGGTGGGGTCAGGCAGGTGAACAGAGGTGACACAGAGGGACAGAAGACCACACCTAGAGGCCTGTAGTGAGGAGAACAGGGCAGTCACATTCCTGGCAGCCTGACACAGATTTTCAGTGTAGTTATTTGTTTGAAAGTGTAAACCCCTGTGTAATCGCCCCAACCCAGATTCAGAACTTTTCTCAGACAGATATTTGCACGCCTGTGTTCATAGCAAGCTTGTCCACAGAGCGAGAAGGCGGAAAGCACACACAATGCATGTGGATGGATGACGGAGAGACAGATGTGGTCTATGCACACAACACTGTTCAGCCTTGAGAAGGAATGGCCCTACGGAGCATACTGCAAGGGTACAAGTCAAATCTATCACGTATTGAACACAAATGTCTTAACACTGTGATTAAGTAAATGAGGTGAAAGCTGTGTTAATTAGTAGGATGTAAGCACTCCAATTTGTACAAAGAATCAACACATTGAATCCCACAAAGGCATAAATGTATTCATATGTATATATGACTTAATAAAAAAAAAAAAAGGGAAGAAGAAGAATTGGAATTCAAACGCGCACCAGAACCCAACAAGCCTTGAGAACATTACACTAAGGGGGCAGGTAACCCAGACGTAAAGGAAGACAAACGCTGTGGTTCCACTCATAGGAATCTGAC
>CAUYQV010113103.1:0-24702 GCA_963574575.1 Galagoides demidoff
ATATGTACACCATGGAATACTACACAGCCACAAAGAAAGATGGAGACTTTGCCTCCTTCATGTTTACATGGATGGAGCTGGAAAATGTCCTCCTTAGCAAAGTATCTCAAGAATGGAAGAAAAAGTATCCAATGTACTCAATGCTATTATGAAACTAATTGTTAGCTATCTTAAGAAAGCTACAATCCAAATGGAGCCCTAGACTACTGGGAAAGGAGAAGGGGGGAGGGGAGGGGAGAGGCGGGGTGAAGAGAATGATATTGTGGGGATCACGCCTATAATTTATCCTATTAGGGTACATATGAATTTGTCTAAAGGTTGAATATAAGTGTTTTAACACAACAATTATGAGAAAGACATGATGGCTATGTTAGCCAGTTGGATGGGAGTTTTCCAAAC
This sequence comes from Galagoides demidoff, assembly GCA_963574575.1. Classification (NCBI taxonomy): domain Eukaryota; kingdom Metazoa; phylum Chordata; class Mammalia; order Primates; family Galagidae; genus Galagoides; species Galagoides demidoff. The sequence goes on from CAUYQV010113103.1 coordinate 400, forward strand.
TGCATATGGAAGCAACACACTGTATCCTATGATAGAATTAATGTACACAATTATGATCTAATAAAAATAAATAAATAAAAGTTGTTAAAAAAAATAAAAATTCTCATCTGTCTCTTCCACCTAAAAAAAAAACCCTGTCCTTAAAGAACTCAGAAAATATGAAGTCAAACAGATAAAGAAATACTTGCAGTTGAGTGTTCTAATGAAATGTCCCGAGAAGCACAGATGAGGCAGGACACATGTCCCTTAGAGGCAACTGTGCAAGAGTTTAGGTGAATCTTTGAGGACCCCAAGACATGTAGTGGCTGCAGCATCCGCTGAAAGCACCTGCCAGTAGGATTATTTCAGATATCCCCTGAGGACTTGGTCTGTGAGGAGAGGGTGATCCTGGAATACAAATGATCATCTTTTTAAAGAAGAAGCCAAAAAGCTAAGAACTAAATTTATGACCTTGATGCAGAAGGAAAAGAAATGGACATCAGGCAACCAGCACTATCAGTTCACTCATTCCTTAATACAAATCTGGCAAAAATGTAAGTTAAAAAAAAATCTGATGGGAAAGCCAGGCGCAGTGGTTTACGTCTATAATCCTAGCACTTTGGGAGGCCAAGCTGGGTGGGTTGATTGAGCTCAGAAGTTCAAGACCAGCCCAGGCAAGAGCAAGACCCCATCTTTTAAAAAAATAAACAACCAAATATCCAGGTGTTGTGATGGGCACCCGTAGTCCCAGCTACTCACGAGGCTAAGGCAAGAGGATCACTTGAGCCCAAGAGTTTGAGGTTGCTGTAAACTGTGACATCACAGTACTCTACCCAGGGTGACAAAATGAGACTCAGTCTCAAAAAAAAAAAAAACCTGGTTGGAACTAACTTTATAAACAGATTGCAAAACGTTGATCCATATCCTTGAGATGCTTTTTAGCACATGAGTTCCCCCGGATGGTACATGTGAGAGGTGCGATACTTATACTATCCAATGTGCCTTTTCCCAAAGAACTGAAAAGAGAGGCCATTGGCAAAACTGTAACAATAGTAGGAAGGACTGTTTTTATTAATATTGCTACTGTTATTGTCAGCAATCTTCTTCCTATTACTGGTGGAATTGGGAAAGGGTGAAAAAAGGCAAACTGTCATTTGAGCAAGGTTCAGACAGATATCTGGAGGAAAGGATTTCCAAATTGAGGGAATAACAAGAGCAAAAGCCATAGGTGGAAGCTTGGGACATTGGAGGGCAGTAGGGGTCCACTGAAACCTGAGTGTGAGTGGTTGTCAGGGAGCTCACAGGAGGGCCCAGGCCGGAGTCCATTGTGAAGACTCACTTTTCACCCTGAGCAAGATGGAAAGGCAAAGGGAGGAGGCAAAGGAGGTTTAGAATTTCAATCATCCTTGGGCTGCTACGAGTGTCCTCGTAGTGGTGTGAAGACAAAAACACAGAGCCTTGTTAGGATGCTGGCGCAGTGCACATCATACCCAAGGCAAAGGGTGTGTCCCGCATGGTACACCTGTTCTAAGTGGTCCCTGGGGGTCTTTTTCACTTGTTAAAGAGGTAGGCTTTATTGTTCAGTATAATTTAATCCCGTCATCTAAAAACAAAGTGATGATGGAGGGTGATTAACACATTCTACCCCTCCAGTGTTCATAAGATCACCTCTTTTTGGTGGTAATTACTGAAAGGCAGGAAAACCAAGAAGATGACAGGGCCGCATAGCATGAGAGAACAAGGAAGGAAGCAGCCAGCTAGCCTTGAAGGATGTGGTAGAAACAGGAGTCTGGGCTTAGCAACTAAGCGTGTGTAAATAGTGACAGAGTTTAGAGGTGCTGTCTGGACATTCAGTCACTTAGAGCCATCTTAAATCAACTTTATCATAATTCTATTTGAAGGTACTAGGTTTCCATAGAGATCTGGGGATAGCCCTGTGTGATCATGCTGTCATTTCAGGCTGTGGGATTACTGCAGGAAATCCTAGTGACTCAGAACAAAAGGAAACACTTTTGCAAAGGCCTGACCTAAGCAGTAGAGAGGACTGACACCTGCCCAGACACTAAGGGCTGTAAGCAGAGCCTGGAACAACCTGTTAGCAGGACGCAGAAGAGAGAATCTATGTGCATTATTCTGCTGGCATTGCCATCACAGAATACCAAAGCCCGGGGGCCTTCAACACAGACGTTTACTTTCTCCTGGTTCTGGAGGTTAAGGGGCCCGCAGGTTTGGTTTCTGCCAGAGCCATTCTCCGTGGCTTGCAGGTGGCCACCTTTTAATCGTGTCTTCACATGGCCTTTCTTCTGTGGGCATGCATCCTTCGTGTCTCTGTGTGTCCTCCTCTTCATAAAAGGACACCAGTCATGTTAGATCAAGGCCCACCTTAACAACCTTATTTTAACTTAGTCACCCCTTTAAAGGCCCAATCTTTAAATACATGGCATCCTGAGGTACTAGAAGTTTGGGCTTCCCAAGTGAACTCTGGAGCGCACAATCTACCCCGCAAGACAATGATTCTGTTTATTTTTAAGAACCACAAGCACACATAAACAAAAATGGATTCACATTTTAGGGGATAAGTGTAGAGGAAAAATAGAGATGAAATATAAATGCACTAATGTACACTGAAAAAAAAAAAAGTGCTTAGTAGTAAGTTAGAGAAAAGCATTTCCCCAAAGAGTTAAATGATTGTCAAATCATTTCAAGCCAGTGGTAAGCTGGGTTAATTGTCAAATACTTCAGCAGGCTCTAGTGGGGGAGTTAACAGCAGTTATTATCTTAAAAAGAACTCATTTCTTTGAAATGCTATTATGTTTCAGAAGTGCATAAAAGGTTTCCAAGGAGAGTCCCTTTGTGTAAGGATGCAAATTGAACTGAGTGGTATGCATCATTTCTGGGGTGACAGCTGTGGGTAAAGTCAGAAAAATCCAAAGTCTTAGAAATATGTTAAGGTACTGGAAGAACGGAGATAGCCTCTGAAGATGGAACACAGAAAGCTTTGTAAAGCAGAGATAATAAGAGGGAAATAGCGGGTTTTAGAATCTTGCAGGTTTCCTGCTGTTTATAGTTCACAGATCCAAATATAACTGTGTTTTAAGTTTTTAAAACATTCGTTTTGTGTGAAAATCCTTCTCTATAGATAGTCTATGCCTTAGTGAAATAGCCTAGGAAAAGAATATCAGCAACCACACAGATCTCTTTAAAAGGAAATGATTTGTGCCAAGGATTCCTGGCTATCTGGATTTTCTGACTATAAACAAAAGAACTTCTTGGGAAAGAAGAGCAGAATAAAAAACATTAAAATGGAAGGAAAAGGAAAAAAGAAATAAATCAAAAGGGAGGTATAAGAGTCTGCTATGACTAATTTTTACTTCTCCTAAGTTACCGTTTTATTTCCTGGCACTAATCCTCTTTGGAGACCAAGAACTTTCAGCCCATTCAATTATGCTCTATTGCGAGGTTCTCCTGAGGTTGGTATTCAGGCAGGATGAAACAATCGAACATTTGCGAGTGCCTTGGCAATGAGTTGTTGTTTCTTCCCTTTTTTTTTTCTTACTGTGAATCTATTAGACATCTGCCTTTGTGAATGCACCCCGAGTCTAACAAATCTCTAGATGCATCTAGGCCATGCATCAAATATCTCTGAAGTGTTGAGATGCCATTGTGATGAGAACTTCATAAATAATTATGTGCCAGGGTATCACATTATTCACTAGTGAGGCATGCTCCTGTTTAAAGTTGTTTTTAAAGAAATGATCTGTGAAATTCCAGTAAAAGATTAATCAATTTTTGAATACCCCTCAGAACCCTGTGCTACTCCCCGGACTACTTCCCATCTTGCTTACGAGCTTCCTGGAGAACTTGAAAGTTCAATGGCAGCACCTCTGTGACTCCATCTTTATCATTGTCTCCGTCCCAGGTATTTCATTTTAATGGCATCCTCCAAAGAACCAGTGCTCTGTTCAAATAGCAGCCATTTGTTCACACCGATCTGAGACCGTGTATCACAGTTACATGATGCGATGTAATACAGTGCCCCCCAACCTTTTAGGCACCAAAGATCAGTTTCATGGAAGATGATTTTTCCATGTACATGGGGATTGGGGGGGGGAAGTTTGGGAATCATTCAAGTGCATTACATTTATTATGTACTTTATTATAATTATTATTAAATTATAATAAATAATGAAATAATTGTGCAACATGCCATATTGCAGAATCCGTGGGAGCCCTGAGCTTCTTTTCCTGCAACTGGACAGTCCCATCTGGGGTAATGGGAGACAGTGACACCCAAAGTGTGTTGCTGCTATAAAGCCTGCCACCAGATGCAGCTTGTCACTTGCCACTCACTGATAGCGTTTTAATATAAGTCTAAGTAATTAATTTATCATGGCTTCTGTGCAGCCAGACCTCTCTATTAATGATAATCTGTATTTGTAGCTGGTCCCCAGCACTTGCATCACCGCCCCAGATCATGAGGCATCAGATTCTCGTAAGAAGCACACAACCTAGATCCCTCGCATCTGCAGCTTACTGTAGGGTTTATGCTTCTAGAAGAATCTAATGCCACCACTGATCTGATAGGAGGCAGAGCTCAAGCAGTGATGCCAGTGATGGAGAGAGGCTGTGAATACAGATTAAGCTTGGCTCACTTGCATGCCACTCATGGGGCCTGGTCCTTTACACCAGTCTGCGACCAGGGGATAGGGGACTGCAGATGTAATATATAAAATGAAGTAACAATGTGATGTAGCTTAGTCTCCTAACAAACTTATCATAAACAAGTTAACAAATACAAAACTTGGCTGGGCATGGTGGCTCACACCTGTAATCCTAGCACTCTGGGAGGCTGAGGCAGGAAGATCTATTAAGTTCAGGAGTTGGAGACCAACCTAAGCAAGAGAGAGGCCCTGTTTCTACTAAAAATTAAAAAAAAAATTCATAATTGCCAAGTCATGGAAACAACATAAGTACCCATCTACCCATGAATGGATCAGCAAACTGTGGTATATGTACACCATGGAATATTATCCAGCCATTAAAAAAGATGGAGACTTTACATCTTTAGTTGCAATTTTTTTTTTTTTTTGGCCTGGGCTGGGCTTGAACCCACCACCTCCAGTATATGGGACTGGTGCCCTACTCCTTGAGCCACAGGTGCCACCTGAGACTTTACCTCTTTTACATTTACCTGGAAGGAGTTGAAATACATTCTTCTTAGTAAAGTATCACAAGAATGGAAAAATAAATATTCAATGTACTCCATACTAATATGAAATCAATATATAAACAATTACATGTTCCTAAGAACAATGAAACACTATTATAGTCCAGTTCCGGGGCAGGCTAGTAGGAGGAAGGCACAAGGCAGGATCTCACCTCATGTGCACACTGTTAGGGTGTATAACATACCCCCTGGGTGAGGGGCTCTTCTACAAATGAAACTTTACCCTGGAAGTGAGAACAGTGTAACCTAAATATTGTACCCTCATAGTAATTTAAATAAAGTTACTAAAAAAAAAAAAAAGAAAGAAAGAAAGAAAATGCTCAAATGCAAAAAAAAAAAAAAAAATACTGGGCACTGTGGCCAGTGCCTGTCCCAGCTATTCGGGAAGCTAAGGCAGGAGGATCACCTGAACCCAGGAAATTGAGGTTGCTGTGAGTTAGGCTGATGTCACAGCACTCTAGCCTGGGCAGTGAAGTGAGACTCTGTCAAAAAATACATACATACATAAATAATATAAATTTAAAAAAAACTTACCCTGGGTCTTCGCCTTTATTTTTTTACAAATGATTTCCCAATAATAGTCTACATTTGCATTGCATTATTCAAATTTTATACCTTCACAATGTGAAAAGGAATAGCCAGCCCTAAGCACAGGTGATGTTGGCCCTAAGTGTGCCTCTCCCTCTCCTTCTCTCTCTTTCCTCTACCTGTTTTTGCATATTTTAACCCAGGCCCCAATCAGGGCCTCAGGTATTAGAGAGGCAAAGATAAATAAGGTAAAACAGCCATGATTCTGGGAGGCTGAGGCAGGTGGAGTGCTTGAGCTCAGGAGTTTGAGACCAGCCTGAGCAAAAGCAGACCCTCTCTCGGAAAACTAGGCAGGTGTTGTGGTGGGTGCCTGTAGTCCCAGCTCCTTGGGAGGCTGAGGCAAGAGGATCACTTGAGCTCAAGAATTAGAGGTTGATATGAGCTGTGATGTTTTCTCTGTCTCAAGAAAACAAACAAACAAACAAAACAGAACAGAACAAATGAAAAAGGAAACAGCCATGAGGTGGTGCCTGGGCTCAAAGGAGTAGGGTGCTGGCCCCATATACCAGAGGTGGTGGGTTCAAACCCAGCCCCGGCCAAAACAAAAAAAAAGAAAGAAAGAAAGAGCCATGATATTTCTATGTATTAAATGCTAAGCTAGTGGTACAGACTAGAGACTACTGGAGCATTTCTTAGTTTGGACACCCCACCTTCCTACATTTAGATATGGGTAGTTTATTCAGGTTGTCGTACAGAAAGCAGAGATGAGGAAGCGAGGAGAGAGAGAGGGATGATAAAGGGTGTCTGTCAGTGAGCAGCTATGGGCTTTGAGGGCACAGTCCCAGTGCAGTCTGTCTGAGGAACTATGCAGAATGAGCCGCAGAATCACCCACTGGAGGACTTACTGATCCTTGTCCCTTATTAATTGGCAGCTGCCTCTGGGTGGTATTAGCTTCCCCCACACTCCTATGTTGCTTCTGCAGCCAAGTGGAGGAGCTGCCCACGGGTGCAGAGACAGCCCCGAGGCAGCAAAGCACAAGATGCTTCCCGGAGGACTTGAAGTGGGGAGTGGACAAGCACATGGGACTATTCCTCAGTCACCAAGAACTGTGATGTAGCATCACAGGCATTTGCTACAGAGAGTTACCAGGGGCTCCTAACTTGATTTGGCGGGAGGGAGAGGAGGTTTCCTGGAGGAAACAAGCCCTGAGCTAAATCTCAGAGGAAGATAAGGAGTAGGCACTGAGAAAAGGCGTTCTAACATACAGAGGAGTGGGAATAAAGAGGGAGACAGCACATCAGAAGTATGAGGCTCGGCCCTGTGGCTCAAGTGGCTAAGGCACCAGCCACATACACCTACGGCGGCGGGTTCAAATCCAGCCTGGGCCACCGAACCACGATGACGGCTGCAACCGAAAAATAGCCGGGCCTTGTGGTGAGCCCAGGAGCTGGAGGTTGCTGTGAGCTGTGATGCCAGGGCACTCTACCCAGGGGACAGCTTGAGGTTCTGTCTCAAAAAAAAAAAAAAAAAGAAAGTATGAGACAATAGAGAGAAAGAGATGAATTCAGAGGGGATTTAGTCCGGGTGTGGTGGCTCATGCCTGTACTTCTAGCACTCTAGGAGGCTGAGGCCAGGGGATTGTCTGAGCTCACAGGTTCTAGACCAGCCTGAGCCAGAGCAAGACCTCATCTCTAAAAAAGAAAGATGGGAATTTGGCGGGCACCTGTAGTCCCAGCTACTTGGGAGGCTGAGGCAAGAGAATCGCTTGAACCCAAGAATCTGAGGTTGCTGTGAGTTATGATGCCACAGCACTCCACCGAGGGTGACAAAGTGAGAGACTCTGTCTCAAAAAAAATAAAAGAGGGGGATTTAGGAGGTAAACTGTTACCAATCTTGTTAAGGAAAAATGGTGTTTTAACAGCGGTAGAGGGGAGAAGAGACTTTTCTGGTTAGGCTGACAGAATAGGTAGATACATGGGAAGGAGAAAGAACGTATTTATGGATAAGGAATTTGATGAGTTCAGCTTTGCACTCATGTGCCTGCAGAATGTAAAGGTGGACAAATTCTATAAGTAGCTGGATGCCTAAACATGAGTCCATTTGATATCTTTATACAACATTACATTGACACAAGCACTCTGAGCTGATTGGAGCTCCAGGTACATGTGGCCATACATTACATATCTCTGAGCTCATGGGAGAGGTGAGATCTAGAAATACAAATTTATATAATTCACCCTAAAGGGTGACTCAGGAACATTGGTAGAGGTGAGATCCCGCAGGAATCCCATGCAGAACAAGGAGAAGAAAGTTGAGGATAGGGCCTCGACATTTAAACGGCAGACAAAGAAAGAGAAATCCAGGACGATGTTAAGATCCCAAGGGCGGAAGAATAGAATGGAAACCATGAGAAAATAGTAAGATGGAACCAAGGGAAAAGACACTGTCACTGAGAGGTGCACATCAGCCACTGTATAAAGGGCAAGGTGGACAGGTGCAAGGAATCCCACGTAGTGACAGGAATGTGTTGGTGATCACACATGGTGAGAGGTTGCCTTTACTATTCCACACAAGGCCGTGGGTTAAGTATGTTGTGTCCTCTCTTTCATTTAACACCCTCAAATCAATCCTCTGAGATGTTGCCACTATTCTTTTTCTTTCTTTTTTTTTTTTTTTTTGTCATTGTTATTGACAATTAAATTGCCCTGGGTAGAGTGTCGTGGCGTCACAGTTCACAGCAACCTCAAACTCTTGGGCTTAAGCGATTCTCTTGCCTCAGCCTCCCAAGTAGCTGGGATGACGAGTGCCTGCCATAAGGCCCGGCTATTTTTGTTGCTGTTGTTGCAGTTGTCATTGGCCCGGGCTGGGTTTGAACCCACCAGTCTCAGTGTATGCAGCCAACACCTTGCAGACTAAGCTACAGGCGCCACCTAAGATGTTACCACTATTCTATGAGTTTGACACGTGAGGGGTATGAAACATGAAAGACTATGTCACAAGTCTAGGAAATGGTAGCGTCCTCAGGGGTGACTGGTAGGCCATCTGATTTCCAAGCCCAGAATTACATCACTGCCTTAGTCCATTCTGGTAGCTGTGACAAAATAGCATATAGCAGGTGGCTCATAAACAGCAGGAATTTATTCTGCTGTTCTAGAGGATGGCAAATCAAGATCCAGCCACCAGCAGATTTGGTGTCTGAGAAGGACCTTCATACATGGTTACTTTTCACTCTGTCCTACGCAGCAGAAGAGGCTAGGGGCCCCTGACTAAGAATACTAGTGCCATTTCATGAGGGCTCCACCCTTATGACCTAATCACCTCCCAAAGGCTCCACTTCCCCAAACCCTCACATTGGGGATTAAGTTTCACATAGAAATTCAAGTGAGGTGAGGTGGAAACAGACATTCAGTCTACAGAGACTATAATGTAATACCCCATCCATGCCAGGACCAGGAGGAAGGATACCATGTCCATGCAGATAAGGAGGGGAGAAGGTCAAGGATGGGTAGAAGCAATCGCAGTGTGGGAGTGGAGAAAGTTTATATATAAGTCATGTCCGCCTCTATTTTCTCTGTTAAGGCCTCAAGTTCCTCTTTGGAGGCAAAAAAGGACAATGTGAAAATATCCTAGGAAGGTCAAGGGTGGAGATGAAACTTCAGAGTAACTGTTAAGGGAGGAAGCACTTGTCAGATCTTACACAGCGATAGAGGTGATGGCCATTCCAGAAAAGGAGTTCCAAAATTGCTCTGAAAGGTGGAGTAGGTGCTGGCATTGGTATAGCTTCCCCAGGGGAGAACTTTGAAGGTGACCATAGTGATGTTTGGCAGTGAGGTATGTAGCACTTTTTCGAGGATGAATTAACATATTTAACTGTTCAACATTATATATCTAGTTCTTTTCCCCAAACTCACAAATCAGCTAAACCATTCCTTCTCTGGTGAGACATTGAGGAGTAGGGCTGCAGGAAGTGTTCCTTAATAGAAGTGCCCTGGGCTTGGTGCCTGTAGCACGGTGGTTACGGCACCAGCCGTGTACACTGGGGCTGGCAGGTTCAAACCCAGCCCGGGCTTTCTAAACAACAATGACAACCACAACAAAAAATAGCCAGGTGTTGTGGTGGGTGCCTGTAATCCCAGAATCACTCAAGCCCAAGAGCTGGAGGATGCTATGAGCTGTGATGCCACAGCACTCTACTGAGGGCAACAAAGTGAGAATCTGTCTAAAAAAAAGAATAGAAGTATCTCCACTTGTAAACAGGGGTGAGAGTCCCACCTTCCCACCTTTGGCAATTTCTTCCCATGTGAAGAAGAGAAGCAGATGAAATTGTAGAGGGACAGAGAGAAAAAAAACAGGTGAGAGATGGAGAAAATGGTCTCCATTTGAGCCTCTGGTTTCAGTTGCTTCTTCTACCTGTGGATTTTTTCTATTTTTCTATATTCCATAAAAATACTAACAAACCCATCAAGCTCAGGTCCTGGCCTTGTGACATCAGGCAATAATATTTTTTCTTTTTTTTGAGAGTCTCACTATGTCACCCTCAGTAGAGTATGTGACATCACAGCTCACAGCAACCTCAAACTCTTGGGCTTAAGCGATTCTCTTGCCTCAGCATCTCAAGTAGCTGGGACTACAGGCTTAAGTAGCTGGGATTACAAGCGCCCGCCACAATGCCCAGGTATTTTTTGGTTGCTGTTGTCATTATTGTTTAGCAGGCCCGGGCTGGGCTCCAACCTGCCAGCTTTGGTGTATGTGGCCGGCGCTGTACTCACTGAGCTACAGGTGCCCAGCCAAGATGATAATATTTTCAATGCATTTTCCTCCCAGCTGTCACTGAATTGAAGGTTCATCAGAACCATAGTATCATATATTGGAAATTGTCTTAGCCTGGCCTCCTGTAGAAGCAGAGCCTGAAACAAATACTGTACTTGGTTCAAGTACTTTCCTGAGGAGTATGATTCAGGAAGGAGGAGTGTGGAGGAGGGAGCTGGTGAAGCAGGGAAGTGGGGAGAAGGGGGAGGGCGAATATGAAGATGCCTTTCTGGTTGCTCACTCCCTCTCTCTGGACTGCCTTGTGAAACTCAGGGCTGTCCAGCCCCTGGTAGAGTGGGAAAAGCATTTATCCATTTCCTCCAGCCCATCAGGAGTTTACCACTGCCCTTGTAGGCTGTGGCAGCCTGAATGTCAACAGAGAAGCCCTGAGCTGGAAGCGTGAGACTGATTGTATTTCTGTGTGTGGGGTGGGGGTGAGGGGGAGAGGACACTTAAGACCTACTCTACTAGTGAATTTCAAGTAAACAATGCAGGGTTGTGTATAATTGTGTTTGGAGGAAACAGGAGCCTGCACGGAATTGTTTGCCACAGTCAGAGCTGGAATAAGAGACAGGTGAGGCTGAGAGAATCAGATACAGAGACCTTCATGATGAAATGGACTCAGTCGACTCATAAAGAAATCGTATGTGTGGCTCGGCTCCTATAACTCAGTGGCTAGGGCACCAGCCACGTACCCAGAAGCTGGAGGGTTCCAACTCGGCCAGGGCCTGCCAAACAACAATGACAACTACAACAATAATAAAAAAAATAGCCAGCATTGTGATGGGTTCCTGTAGTCCCTGCTACTTGGGAGGTTGAGGCAAGAGAATTGCTTAAGCCCAACAGTTTGAGGTTGCTGTGAGCTGTGATGCCACAGGACTCTACCCAGGGTGATAGCTTGAGACTCTTTCTCAAAAAAAAAAAGTCATATGTGTGTCTCTTTTCAAAATATACTACACGTTTCTATTTGAAAAATCAATCTGAAATACTTAACATTCTCCTCATTCAGTTTCAAGTAACTTTTCAGGTTAAAATAAAATCATTTGTAGATGATTGCTGTAAATATATTGACTTTAGCTGGTGCTAATAATATATCGGGCTCCCTCTGCATTCTCCCCACCCCCCATCCCTAACTAGGTAAGCAAAACTCTATAATCACTCAATATTTACCAAATATGAAGAATGCCCGGGTTCAGTGACTCATGCCTGTAATCTCAACACTTTGAAAGGCTGAAGGGAGAAGATCACTTGCAGCTAGGAGTTTGAGATTAGCTGGGCAATGTAGCAAGACCCCTGTCAAAAATTTAAATTTAATTTTAAAAATGAGAAGAGTGGATCTAAAAACAAACAAAAAGAATCAAAAGGTTTGATGTAAAATTCTTCCCCTTGACACAATTTATTAATTCTATAAAACATCTTATAATACATCCAGTAAACTGACATTTTAAGACCATCTCTTAGTCTAATGGGAGCCCCCTAAAAAGCACACAAAGGAAATGCTGTAGTTGGAACATGAAGCATTTAGGATTTATCCTAGCTAGCACCTCCAGCAGGTTTGGCAATTGTGGACTATTAGTCAAATAACACCTCCTTTTCTTCCATTAGGTATTACTGGTTTCCTAAAGTTGCTTGTGTCTGGGAAAACTAACCTTCCCCTTTTGGTTCAGCAATAATTTTTAAACAATGCCTATATCCTCTTTGGTTTGAAATACTTAGAATGCTTTTGTTTTCTTGAATGGATGCTAATACATAGAGATAGGGGTGTTCATGTGTGTTGTCTAGATAGTGTGTGTGTATATATATATTACTGGTGATATCAATCTGTTCATATTGTCTTGTTTCTCAATTTTTTCAATTAATAGCACATTCGTCCCAAATCACCTCATAGGAGCTAGTTTCCTGATTGATTTTAAGAGCTGCAAAATATTTCCTTCGTTGGATATACCACCATTTATGTAAACAAGACCCCTGGTAAGCATTTAGTTGTTTCTAAGTTTTTTGCTGTTACCAACAGTATTGCAATTAACAGCCTTGCATGTATATGTTTCCCTAATTGTGCAAGTAGATTTTTAGAATGACATGGAATTTCTGGCTTGCTCCACTTTTTAATACTATATTCAAGACAAAATCCTTGCCTTGTGGCCTATTTCTGGTAATTGGGTCAGAGATTTGATTTTGTGAGAGTTCATGTTTTTCTTTTACCAGTACTCCAATCCCTAAAGAAGTGAGACTCAATTTTGTTCTTGTTAGTTCCCTTCCAGACTAAAATCCTGCATCTGAACCTCCTTCTAAACACTCTGCAACCTTGCCATCTCCTAATAGACTTCCCTCATGTCTGCTTGGATCCTGAAATATTTTCTGTAGGTAAATTTCAGTTTCCGTGCTTGGTCTTCCAGTTGGGAAACCTGGTAATAGATGTTGAATCTTATTGATACTATTTGCTTCAGCTTCAATTTGTTGTCTGAATTTCTCTGCAGACAATCCCTTCTTTTTTCCAAACTCTTCTTGCTTAAATTCTTAAATATAATGTTAGATTTTAAAATTTCTACCTCTGAAGCAATTTTTTGAATTGGCTTTAGTATTCTATGCTATTCATTCTTTCCTGCTTCCAGAAGCCATCAAAATGCTTTATCTGCTGCACTGGATTACTTGTATCTGCAGATGAACTCCTTGAAGACAGAGAGAAACTGCATATAATTCTTCTTCGTTGTTTTAGGGACTATTTCCCGTGAGGGGTTTGACACATGCTGTGATGTATTTGTGCATCTGTGGATTATCAAGGGTTAGAAGACATAGTCCTTGTGATGCAAAGGATATACACTAATTTAAAAACAGAATTTTGGATTGGGATAGGAAAAGGAGGTAGTGAGGAGTGCAAAGATAAGAGTTTTTGCGATCCTGGGGGCCAGACAGATGAAATTGATGGCATTCATTTCCTAGTTCTAGAGTCAGAAGAAAGGGACAACTCAGGTGGCGGGAAGCAGAGAGCACAGGAGGCTCTGCAGTTTAGTATGAAGTTACCAGGAAGGTTATAGAACCCCTGCATGTTGGGGAGAGGCTGGAAACAACTACTCTGCTATACCAGGCTAGGCCTACTCCCCATGCTGGAAACCCGAGTTATACAGTGTCAGAATCTACGAGATAGAGTCAAAACCTTACAGTTAAAAGTTGTAAGAACCATGGACTATTTAACTGAGGCCACACACACAAGCACACATGTGCACAGAGCACATATGTGTACATAGACACACATATATGCACACACAGGCACATACAGAAAAAACCAGGAGGAGTTCACTAGCATCTCACTAAAGCTTCAGAGGAAGGAAATCCTTAAAAGTATCTACTCAGTGGTAAATAAAAAAAGCAGACTGCCAATTACCGCCAATATGACGTGTAGAATGTTATTGTTACTATTTTTACATGGTAAACTGCTTATAATATTTTAGAGAATGTAAAAATATCTATGTACATGTGTGTATTGTGCCTATCTCTTCCTATTCTGCAGTAGATGTACAAATAAACATCAATCTCAGAATGCCGAATTCCATCCACCTCCATATTCACATCCAGAGTTTGGCTTGTTCTGCAAGGCCTGGCAAGGGCTGAATGTCCAACGCGCTCGAGACGAGTCTAGAAACCAATGCTGCTGCATCTACAGTGCTGATATGTTTCCACTTCTAGGAGAGCTCCTATTGTATAGTCTGTTTCTGAACTGCAGATTAATCCCTTCTTTTTTCCAAATTCTTCTTGCTTAAATTCTTAAATATAATGTTAGATTTTACAATTTCTACCTCTGAAGCAATTTTTTAAATTGGCTTTAGTATTCTATGCTATTCATTCTTTCCTGCTTCCAGAAGCCATCAAAATTTCCCCTCCTTTGCCTTCCACATTCATCTTTGCAATACTCGGAAATGTTTTTTCAGCAAAAAAAAAAAAAAAAAAAATCTGATTTCTTTGATTCATAAGTTTTCTCTCATAGCCTCTCTTTCTCTTTTTAAATAAAACACTCGTGTTTTGTTGCAACTAATGAGTTAATCTGAAAGAGAACGTGAAATTTTGGACTCTTCCCTAGGGAACCATGAAGTAAAATATCCATTAAATGTCTATTAAAAGTTTACATAAAATCCAACGTATATATAAAGGATGGCACTCGTTTTGGAGGCAGGTATTGAGAACTGTTTTCTGATTAATGATGCAGGCTAACCCAGTCTAATCCCGTCGGAGAAGCTACTTGTTCCCCTTAGGTCAGAAAGATGGCCTTCTAGGAGTGAAATATGATATTGTGATTAACTGCAAAAATCCTTAGTATTATCAGAGGCACTTCAGTTTGCCACCCCACCCCCCCACCCCCCGTGAGCCTACATTGTGGGTTTCAAGGCCACAGCCTCTGCTTCTCCAATGTCAAGAGGCCGGCCATATTTGGCTGTTATCTCTGGGAAGTGTTTCATCACCATGACTCTGGTGTGTCTGTGTGGACATGATAGAAAATTAGTCCAGCCTTGAGGCACTTGAGAATGTTCTGTTCACTGACCACAAATTTTAATGAAGCATATAATCTGAACTTGGGTTCTGTTCAATTATTTAACTCTTCAAAATTGCTTACTTTTGTGGAAAGTTGTCAGCAGGACTTTTGTTGTTATTGTCATTTCCCCCTTAGTGATATGTCTAAGCTACTAATTTCTTTTTCGTTCTCATTGGTTCCCAAAATGGGGTGGGAAACCTGCAATTTCAAGGCCATATGCGGCCCTCCAGATGCCCAAGTGTGGACCCTTGACTGAATCCAAACTTATTGAAAAGATTTTTCTGTAAAATTAGGCTTTAGTCAAAAGGCTACACTCAAGGATCAGGAAGGCCATATGTGGTCCCAAGGATGCAGGTTACCCAGCCCTTACTATCTCCCATATGCTACTAAGTTTAACATTTCTTCATGATATTATTTTCTCCACTAAATATGTGCAAATTATCTTCCTCTTTTTAAAGAGGCCAAACTGTTACTTATTAAACTCTGCCATATATTAAAATTAAAACATTATTGGCTCGGCACCTGCAGCTCAGTGAGTAGAGCACTGGCCACCAACACCAAAGCTGGCAGGTTCGAGCCTGGCCTGGGCCTGCTAAACAATAATGACAACTGCAACCAAAAATTAGCCAGGTGTTATGGTGGGTGCCTGTAGTCCCAGCTACTCAAGAGGCTAAGGCTAGAGAATTGCTTGAGTCCAAGAGTTTGAGGTTGCTGTGAACTGAGATGCCACAGCACTCTACTAAGGGTGACATTGTGAGACTCTATCTCAAAAAACAAACAAACAAACAATAAATAAATAAAAATAAACTAAAACATTATTTTTAATAGCCAGGTGTTGTGGCAGGCGCCTGTAATCCTAGCTACTCGAGAGGCTGAGGCAAGAGAATTGCCTAAGCCTAGGAGTTGGAGGTTGCTGTGAGCTGTGATGAAACAGCGCTCTACCAAGGGTGATAAAGTGAGACTCTGTCTCTATAAAACAAAAAATTATTTTTTTCTTAGTCAATCTATATGAACAAGAAATTATATTATGTTCTTGTTGGTAAAGAGAGAGGGTTTTTATTAATAATTCCAAAGGGAAAAGGAACCATGTGGAAGCATGTTAAGCTGCTAACGTGGCATTATGTATATTATTTTATTGATGTTTCCTGTGCTACAACTCAACTGGACAAGCCTGATTAGGTAACATAAGTGGTTCTATGGAACATAGTATCATAGATGTTCAGTACCATAAAATGTTCATTATGCCTGAAAAGATTCCTTTATAAAAAAAAAAACTGGAAAGCAATGAGTTAAAGTAAACATGCTTATTTATAGAATGAGTTTTAATAATCTTTGAAATACCATTGTACACTGTGCAGCTGAGTCGGAGATAGCTTGCAGTATCTCCAATGTATGTGTGGGTTTCAGAATATCTGATTGGTCTGGTCTTCTATGAAACATACTTTGAGAAACACAAGAATAGTGGATGAATAGTTGACCTAGAGAATACAAGGTCTGACAATTATGTTTGTGAACTAACCCTAGAAAAAGTGTACCTACCTCATTGCTGAATATCGCTATAGTCACCTTTGAAGTACTCTCTTTGGGAAGCTATATACTGAAATAGTAGTGCCTACATCACCCTTCAAAGCAATGCTTGAAATGTTTTTCTGGAATGGCCATCCAAGCTGTCATTGTATTACCTTAAATATCCAGAATGTCATCAAAATGTCTTACTTTCAATATTTCCTTTATCTTTAGGCAAAGAAAAAAGTCTTTGGGATCCAGATCAGGTGAGTAGGGAGGCTGTTCCAATACAGTTATTTGTTTATTGGCTAAGAACTCCCTCACAGACAGTGCTGTCTGAACTGGTGCATTGTTGAGATGCAAGAGCCATGAGTTGTTGGCCCACTTTCAGTTAAGATTTTCCTGTTTTTCTATAGATGTTTACTTGGTCTGTTATGCTTCTCATATGTCAGCTGACAATTTTGACGAATGATTTGATACATTTTTGCAATGCTTTTGCCAGTTCTGTTTGTTACTGGCCACTCTGACCTCTCTTCATGAAAGACAATTTCTCTCCCATTGAAAAACCTTTAATCCATTTATAAACGGCCTATTTCTTCATGGTATTATCCCCATCAACTTGGACCAACATGTCCCTGATTTCACTTCCACTCTTGCCAAATTTAACAAGAAATTTAATGTTTGTTCATTGCCCTAATTCAAGCTCTGACATCCTTGCTTTAGAACACAGAAACGCATAACAACAATAATGAATGCCACTCAGCAAGACACTGCCACATGTCAACATGCCTATGACTAGGAGACACTAATATACCAAGGTCATGAAACCTTACTGAGTTATTTGTGTAGTGCTGCCAATGTAAGCACACATTGGCAAGTTCATCAACTTAATTGTCAGACCTTGTAGTCTGGCATGGTATAAAGTGGGTTGAAGTAATGCCCTAAAGCATTTTAGAGATTTGCTAGGGCCACAATGAAAAACGTTATACAAAGTCTTAAGGTCCTAAATTGTTCATTTAATTGGCTGTCTTTGTGTCATTTTTTTGTTTTTGTTTTAGAGACAGGGTCTCAATTTTGTCGCCCTCAGTACCGTGCTGTTGCATCACAGCTCACAGCAACAGCTGGAACTATAGGCTCCTGCCACAACTCCCAACTATTTTGTTGTTGTTGCAGTTTGGTGGGGGCCAGGTTCGAACCCGCTACCCTTGGTATATGGGGCCAGCGCCCTACTCACTGAGCCACAGGCGCCGCCCTCTTTCTGTCATTATTTAGACAGAGACAGGTGAGATGTGAAGGGGCGTGGTCTATTTTGGGGTGGAATCCAGTGGACTCACTCTGAGCAGCGTGAGCAGGGTCCACTAGAGCAGCTGCTGCCAGGGAGATGGCTGATGATACAAGTGTCACTGTGGTTCATAATAGAGACGCTTCTTTCTACTTGGACCAAATGCAGCTTTTAACACACCCCATCCCTAACACACACACACACCCCAGATGTGGCAGCACAGATGCAGGCAGCTCTGGGGGAAGAGACCGAAGAGGAAGCCAGCTGCTGTGCCTTTCCTTCTCTCCTTCTCTCTCGGCCGCCTCCCTCAGCCACCACACTGGCTCTGCACTGATACCTCTGAATTTTTTGTTATGAGACATAAATGGAACTCTAATGTTTTAGCTGCTATTAGTTAGGCTTCATATTATTTGCAGCTAGAACACCTTCTTAACTATACCCACACTCTGCCTTGGCTGGGAAAAGACCACCATGGAAATAATGCATCTGGGTAACCGGGGACACTGAAAATCAGATGTGTCTGAACATTTTGTTAGCAAAACAGTGGGGCGAGCCTTCCAGAAACACAGCTCCTGAGTCCCAAAAAACCTCCTGGAGGAAACTCATCCTGCAGAAGGCAGATGCTAGACATGGTAAGGATGGACCCAGGAAGGAAGCTTCGGTAGTTCCAAGTAGAAAAGGTACTATGGAAACAGCATTGATATACACTACTATTGATCTGAAATGTCAGTTCCTATATTGAAATTTGTTTCCTGACCCAGAACCTGTTGTTCTTATATTGGTCTTAGGAACTGGGAGGAGGGTGTCTGTAAAGGAAAAATTAAAAGACATACTTACTTCTGCCTGACGCTGCAGGATAAGCTCAGCCTGTGAGCTCTAACAGTCACACAAAAGACAGTCCCCCTGTTTTACAACGGAATGGTGCAACATTCTGGGACCTGGAGCACTCTTTGTGTCAGCTGCTTTGGGAGGTGTAGGAGACACCAAGAGCCAGATGACATCCGAGCAAGATGATCTGCAGCTGAGGGGTGGACCTGGGGCCATTTCTCCACAGGAGTTCCTTGTGGGAGGAGCCCGTGCCCTCAGGGCTTGGTCATTGTTAATGACTCCCCTCACCTGTGTTGTTCTGGCTCAATAAAAGGCTGGTGTGGCGGTTGCTTGCCCGCCTTCTAATCCGCCTCTCACCTGGTTCCTTCCTGCGCTAACAGAGACCAGGGCCATAGGAGCCCAATGGGTTGCGACAGGGAGGCCCTAAGATGTCCCAGGAAGCTGGTGGATGCCAAACATGAGATGATGGTACCCGCCAGAGAAAGGTTTGTGGGTAAGGGCCTAGAAGATATTCTCTGGGGCCTCTCAGAAGTATTTGGAGGAATCTCTGCAGGGAAACTCACAGCTGGTTGGGGCAAAAGTCTATTTATCCAAAGAAATTGGGTCAATGCTATTATAACCCCACCTAGACCTGCAGATAATTTATGTTACAAAATGTGCAGAAATGTTAGCTACAGACTCGCCTTTTGGGCCTTCTTCGCAGCCTCCAAGGAGGGAAGGGCTGAGGGCTGAATCACTAGCCAGATGAGTGGCCAGATTAGAAACGTCATCTTCCACTCTCCCGTGTGTTCTCTATGCTGCTTCTCTCCCTGCATACCGCATGGGTTGCAAACTCTTTGATTCTGTAATTTTAAAAGGAAACAAAGTAAGGCCAAAGAGAGTGGGATTTAGAAGTTGGGTGTTTAACACTGGCCAGAGGTTTGGAAAGAGGACACACTGCCTGTTAAGGCATCTGTGTTCTCCGGGCTAGGAAAGCAGATAAACATGCGGAGAAGACACTCTAGAAGAGTGAGCATGTGCCTAGAATATTTTCTTGCATTTTACTCTTTACGAACCATAGCATAGCAACAGGCAATAGATAGGATCCAGATTTACCAACTCCGAATTATTGGGGAAATAGTAACATAAACGCAGAACCTATAGGAAGCAAAATTGAAGTCATTCGATTCCCCCTCCTCCCAGTTTCTCCTCCTTACACGCGTGTGCACACACACACACCACACATACACCCGTTCTTGAGCATTCCTCTGGCCTAGCCAGGGGCTGAGCTTCTTTAAAAGGAGAGAGGGGGGCAGACTTTGAGAGCAGGGCCAAGACTCATAAGGAAAAGCCTGGGGACTCTAGACTCTTGGTCCTGCAATTGCTGGCCATCTGAATATGAGTAAGTCACCTCGGTTTTAATTCTCAATTTTCTTATTTACCAAATACTGCACTATCTCCTTTGTAAGGCTATTATGAAGAACAAATAAGCTACTATGTGTCCGCACAAGAAAGCACTTTATGATCAATGAAGTGCTACGCAGATGCTCATTATTTGCATGGTATGTGCAGAGTGTGGGGGCATCTGAATAGAGTGTATAGAAGAAGCCAAAACTTGGAGTACTGCTGGGTGATTCTACCAGGAGTCCTGATTGAATAGACTATGGCTGAGGCCAGAGAAATATGCAGGATCAGAAGGATTAGCTAGATATTGAGAATCAAGAGGGCTAAGCATTGAGTGCAGGGCAGGCATAGATAGCCAGGAGAATTTCAAATGTCTTAAGTCAGTTAGAACCATTCATACTTTGATTCTGCAAAAATGTATTAGTCCAGGCTCGGCACCCATAGCTCAGTGAGTAGGGCACCAGCCACATGCACCACGGCTAGGGGGTTAGAGCCGGACTGGGCCTGCTAAACAATGACAACTGCAACCAAAAAATAGCTAGGCGTCCTGACGGGTGCTTATAGTCTTAGCTACTTTGGAGGCCGAGGCAAGAGAATTGCTTAAGCCTAAAAGTTAGAGGTTGCTATGAGTGTCAGCACTCTATTGGTGGCAACATAGTGAGAATCTGTCTCAAAAAAAAAAAAAAGTATTGGTCTAACAAAAGGACAAATATTGTATCATTTCACCTATATGAGGTACCTAGACTAGGCAAATTTATAGAAACAGACAGTAAAATAGAGGCTACCAGGGCTGCGGTAAGGGGCAATGGAAAAAGTTGTGTTTGAATGGTACAGAATGAGAAGTTCTGGAAATGGATCGTGGTGATAGTCACATAACATTGAGAAGGCACATAATGACACTCAGCTATACTGTTTACAGTGGTTTCAATGGCAAGTTTCATGTTATGTATGTTTCAAACCAAAGATTTCAAAACATTCTAATGTAGAAACGTAATAACAAATAACAGGTATAAGTCAAGGTGTGGAAATGCATAGGCAAGTTGAAAACCAAGTTCTTCTCTCATCTAACTATGTGAAAAGCCTTATCAAAGCCGTACGTGAGTATCTGTAAAATAAATATAGCAACAGATCCTGACTCACAAAGTCATTTGAGAGTTAACTGACAGAATGTAGCAGTGTGCCTAGGAAATATTAGGTGTTTGGTGAAAGTTCACTTCTAGCAACACTGGTGATACACAAAAGACCCTGCTTACACTTGCATGCTGGGCAGAAAAGACGCAGGAGTCTGAACTTGCCCCAGATGAAGAGGCAGAATTTAACATATGCAATTACTCCTGACTAAAGTGAGTGCAGAGGAGATAAGCTTTCTATCGTGCTCTTTGAGAAGGGAAGGAATGAAAAGAAAAGATGATTGAGGATTGAGGCTGGGAGTTAAGGATAATAGAGATTGGTTTGCGCCTATGAAGTTGCTAAAAAAAGACAAGGAAGGTCTCTTTGTCTCATTTCTTCCTTTCTGTGACGTTGGATGTTTTTTGGTTTTTGGTTTTTTTGTTTTTTGAGACAGTTCACTATTACCCTCAGTAGGGTGCTGTGGCATCACAGCTCACAGCAACCTCAAACTCTTGAGCTTAAGTGATTCTCTAGCCTCAGCCTCCCAAGTAGCTGGGGCTATAGGCGCCCTCCACAACACCAGCTATTTTTTTGTTGCAGTTGTCTTCGTTGTTTAGCTGGCCCAGGCCGGGTTCCAACCTGCCAGCCTGGATGTATATGGCTGGTGCCCTACCCCCTGAGCTACCAGTGGGTGCTGCCCATCCTTGGGTGTTTTTGAATACTTTATGGAGGAAAGAAGGGAGAAGGAAGGAGAGGCAGGAGAAAAGGAAGAATTCATCATGAGGCTTCCTGCCTGGCAGTCTACTGGCGGAATACACAGGCAAGCTTGGGCATCTGAAGAAGTTCCCCAAGTCTACCAGCAGGCAGGGCATGGGGGCAGAGGGAGGGGTCCTCTCTGTTTGATTTGAGTTTTTCTGAGAGCACACACACAGGACACAAAATCCTTTTTCTGTTACAGGAGGGTGACTGAAGCTGTTGAGAACTTAAGTTGGGAAATGGAAATAAATTTAGTTGTTTCAGTATTTTTAAAATTTTTCCACCCAGAAATAAAATGAAATCTGGGCTTTTGATTTCTCTTTAATCCACTAAATGATAGTTTTCCTTTTTCCTTTAACAGCTTTCTATCCCTAGAATCCACATATGATCACCAGTTTTGGAAGACCCACTCCATTTGCCAAATAGAGAGAAAAAGAATGTCGGACTCAGTCAATGGGGTGGCCCTGTTTAACTCTGCATGAATGGCCAAACTGGTGGTTGTCCCTGTAGTGATGTAAGAAAGTTCTAATTTCTCCACATCCTTGTCAAGACTTGTCATCTTTTTCTTTTCTTTTGCAGCTTTTGGCCAGGGCCGGGTTTGAACCTGCCACCTCCAGTATATGGGGCTGGTGCCCTACTCACTGAGCCACAGGCACTGCCCGACTTATCATCTTTTTTATTACAGCTGCACTGGCAGTGTGAAGGATCTCTCTGTTTTCAATTTGCATCCCTGTCATGATTCATGGTACTAAGGTACCTTTCTTTCCATTTGCTTATTGACCTTTTGCTTCTCTGAAAGACTTTTCTTTGGCTTTTTACTTATTCATCTTTGGAAGAAATGGCTCTTCAAGTCCTTTTCCTTTTTTTTTGTGAGACATAGTCTCACTATGCTGCCCTCAGTGGAGTGTCGTGGCATCACAGCTCACAGCAGCCTCAAACTCTTGGGCTTAAGCCATTCTCTTGCTTCAGCCTCCCAAGTAGCTGGGACTACCCGCCACAATGCCCAGCTATTTTTTTGTACTTGTCATTGTTGTCTGGCAGGCCCGGGCTTGATTTGAACCTGCCAGCTCTGGTGTATGTGGCTGGAGCCCTAGCCACCGAGCTACAGGCACCCAGCCTCCTTCCTACTTTTAATTGGATTATTTGTTTGTTTACATTTAAGCTGTAAAAATTCTTCCTATATCCTGGATATAAGTCTCCTATGAGATGCAGGATTTACAAATATATTCTCTAATTCTGGGGTCTGGCTTTTCACGTTCTCAAAGGTATCTTTGAAAACAAGAATTGGGTATAACTTTACACATCACATTTAAGATTGTCATTTATGAAGCAGGTGAGATGGAGAAAGAATTGAAAACCTTAAAGGCAGAAGAAAGTGTCAGTGTTTAACCTAGAAAGAAGTGAAGCAATGAGATGTGTGCCTCGACCTTTAAATGTATAGATATATGTAGAGCAGAGCAGCATGACGTGAATTATTCAAGAAGGGAAAACGAGTATGAAATGGAAGTTCTAGAGCAGATTAAGAACGAAATTGAATGACTTTCTTGTTCTTAGAGTTGTTCAACTAAAATGAACTTTCAGACTTCAGACTTGGGTTTGAAGCTCTGGTGCTTTTTACTCCTTCTGTATTCCTTTCTGTCTAATAAAGCCTATCTTATCACTGAAAGATAAAATGAAATAAAATAAAATGAACTTTCATAGGAGCTTCCTATAAATAAAGGCATTCAAGCAAAAAGTGAATGCAAAAACTAAACTATGTATCCCAATGCTGTTGTGAAGAAAATTCAGCATTCTATGGGAAATTAAACTAGGCAAATCTCTTGGTTTTCCTTCTGTCTAAATTCTATGATTCCATTAAAGTATGCATTTCAAAAAATAAATAAATAAGAAAGTAGTGACTAATTCTCACATAAATTGGATTCGATTTTGACTAAAGTACATTACTTAAACATTAATTTTTACTTCAACTTATTGGTATGTTGATACAGGATACTGCTTTTTCCAATTTTAATATTGGGTGTATCCAGATTAAGCAGAATGATTTTGAAGTATTTCTTCTTTTTCTATTGTCTATAAGATTTGGCATGATCTGTTTTTTGAAATTATCTTTTATTTATAAATATTAGTTGTCTATTTTTTGAGACTTTGGGAAAAAAATAAGTTAATTGATGACACTCTACTGAACCTCAGAGTCAAAGCATTCTATAATAGTGATTCTCTGAGCACTGCCTGTGGCACAAGGAGTAGGGCGTCAGCCCCATATATTGGAGGTGATGGGTTCAAATCCAGCCCTGACCAAAAACTGCAAAAATAAATAAATAAAATAGTCATATTCTTATTTGACAACATGAATGTTACTTTCTTTGCAT
>CAUYQV010113105.1:0-26117 GCA_963574575.1 Galagoides demidoff
TCAAAAACCTTAAAACAGAGATATCAGTAAAAGTGTAAACTGTTTATTTGTAGCTGGAAAGGCATGAAAAAAATAATAGGGGAAAAGGCCATTAGGTTACTTTGAGATAAATTGCAAGAGATCATTGATTCTGAGCTAAAATTTTTGAATTTTATTCAAGAACGAAGCAATCGGCAAATATGTATTAAATTCTTGCCATTTATATAGCAGAGACTATAAAGGTTGTAAAAGTGTTACGTGTATTCATATGAAGAATGGTAAAATGATGACTACAACAACAACAAACCTGGAGGTATTTAACCTACAGAAGAGAAAACTTATGAACTGAAGGATTATCATGGTGAGGAGGAATTAACCTTAATCTTATGATTCTTTTTTTTTTACCCCTAAAGCTCCTTACACCATCCCATAGCTCTAAACTAGGACCCAAAGTTGGAAAATTGCTGGAAGGTCATTTTTGGGGTTATAGAGTGAGGTTGGGGCAATTTCATTATCAAGAAAAATACCTTAAATGTATAATAAATTCAGTGTGAAAGTGTTTAACCCTAAATCTATGACCATTTTCCAGGATAATGTAAAAGAATTGAAACATCGTTTGGAAAGGGAAGAGTGAGATTTCCAAGGTGTCTGTTCCAATGTAGAAATACTATCTACAACTTCTCAAAATATTGCAAGTTTCCTTGTTTCCTCCTCCTTCTTAAGAAAATATATGTCACCTTTGGGAAGTTTTGATTCACTTTAAGTTTACAACTTATTTTAAACAAAATGATTGCCTGAATATTAGCTTAACTGAGAGAAAAGTCTGTAAAGAGTTTATAGAAATGTGAAAGGAAACCTTGACAGAATGTTCCCTGTGGTTTCTTTCTGTTATCAATTTTAAAAAGTCAAAAATTATGAAACAAAACAGAAATATGAGGGTGGCACCTGTGGCTCAAAGGGGAGTAGGGTGCCAGCCCCATAAGCCAAAGGTGGTGGGTTCAAACCCAGCCCTGGCCAAAAACAAACAAAACAGAAATATTGTATTTAAATCTAAACTATGCGAGATATTTGCAAGCTGGAAAACTAGCCAATAGAAATACGGCATGCAAATCTAAGCTACACAGACATTTCCAGGCTGGAAAACTAGCCAATGGAAATACGGCATACAAATCTAAACTATTTCATTGCATCTTTCTCAATTTTAGTTAGTGAAAAGATACCATTCATTGCTGCTCCAAATCAATATAAGCTCCCAATCACTCCTAAAGAATTACCTTAAAACAGGCCGCAGGCTTGGAGCCTGTGGCTCAAGTGGCTAAGGTGCCAGTCACATACACCTAAGGTAGCCGATTTGAACTCAGCCTGGGCCCGCCAAACAATGATGGCTCAACCAAAAAATAGCCGGGTGTTGTGGCGGGCGCCTGTAGTCCCAGCTACATGAGAGGCGGAGGCAGGAGACTCGCTTGAGCCCACGAGTTGGAGGTTGCTGTGAGCTGTGATGCCACAGAACTCTACCCAGGAGGACAGCTTGAGGCTCTGTCTCAAAAAAAAAAAAAAGCCCCAGCTTATTTTACCATGTCTGAAATTTCCACTGTGTCACTAAAGGATGTCCATTACTGGCATATCTTGCTTATCAAATATTTCCCAAAACTCCTCAATGAAAGCTCTCTAGGAACATTAAGGCTTATTTTTCAAAATCCATTTATTCTCTAAATTTTCCTGAAGTCTTTCTAACTAGTCTAGCGCCTATGCCGGCTGATTTATTTATTTATTTAACAGAATCTCACACTGTTGCCCTGGGTAGAGTGCCTGGCATCATCATAGCTCACAGCAACCTCCTACTCTTGGGCTCAAGTGATCCTCTTGACTCAGGTTTTCTACTTTTAGCAGAGATGGGATCTTGCTCTTGCTCAGGCTTGTCTCAAAATTCCCAAGCTGAAGAAATCTGCCTGCCTTGGCCTCCCAGATTACATGAGTGAGCCACCATGATTAGATGAGTGAGCCATGTCTGTTCCTTCTTTAATCTTGACACAGTAACTGTTGTCTACACTTCCTATCTTGATAATTACATCTAAACTTATTCTACCCTCTGTTTTTTCCATATTGGTTTTATTTTTCTTCTCAGTGAGAATGTAAGGTCTACAAAGGCAGATGAAACACCATACATTAATTTTGCGTCCTTAGAATATGTAGATTAATACTAAGTAAATATCTTAGGAATACTTACGAAGTAGAGATAGACCAAACTGAATTTAATAAGGCATTTTCTTTGCTTTAGAAGTTAAAATAAAAGTATTTTTTGTTTCACATACTCTTACAAAATTATTAAAAAATTAAAATCCAGAACAGGGATTTTATTTGTTATATCTTTCCTCTATCATTTTTTGCCTTTATCTGGAATTATGGTGTGCTATCTTATTTTATTCTTGCTTTAAATGGTGGATTTCCTCATAAAAGAATAGGCTACTGTCAAGAGGGAAGAGGGGTATGAAATATAATAAAAACAATTTATAAACAGTGCCACTTTCTTTGACTGTTAAAAATATTAGTAACATGCTCACTTATTTCTTCTACTACTATAGAAACTATCAATGAGATCTCTTTTGTATGCGTTACAAACTGAACATACAACTTTCTAAAGAGTTTATTCAGAGAAACATTTTCAAGTCATATAGTGTAAATCAATAATTTGGATCGGATTCTTGAAATTAAGCTTTCATGAATTTAAACTTGATGCCATTACATGATTGTTATTTCAAACTCAATGGCAGACCATGAACTTATGAAGATTAAAACGTCATCTTAATAACCTTATTTCCAGAATAATAGATACCTAATATGTAACATCCACAAACGCTATTTTATTACGTGACTAGCATTTATTGTCTCCACCATTGTTCCACCTGTTTTCTAGGTTACATTCTATTTTCTTCCATTGGTTATTTGTCTTTCTATGACTGGTTTTCTATTTGCTTCCCTATTAGAAAAAGAAAATCACCTTGTGAAAAAGTCTTGACTATTTTAAAAATCAGATTTTTAGGTGTTTCTGCCATTTATACTAATATTATCTACCTTGACTAGGAATTCTCCGAGGACAACGATGTATATCTCATTCATTGTTGTTGCATTTCTAGCTCTTAGTCTAGTATCAGCCACAGATCAGGAGCTATCTGATAGTACATAATGAAATAAATATTAAACAGACATTTTCCCCCACATTATCATTGAGACATAGTAATGAATAGTGTTACCAGTTTTACAAGCAGTCTCATATAGTTGGGAGTCTATCCCCGAAATGTATAATGCTTCTAGGAAGCACTTTGGACTCAGAGAGGATTTTGGATTAAATTCCTGGGTAGCTAGGCTCAGTGGCTCACACCTGTAATCCTACCAATGTGAGAGGCTGGGGCAGGAGGATTGCTTGATGCCAGGAGTTTAAGACTAACCTGAATACCATAACCAGACTGTCTCTACAAAAAAGTTAACAAATATTAACCAGGCCCAGTGGCATGTAGTCCCAGCACTTTGCAAGGCCGAAGCAGGAGGATTGCTTGAGCCCAGGAATTTGAGGCTGCAGTGAGCTATGATCTCATCACTGGACTCCAGACTAGGCAACAGAAAAACAACCCTGGCTGACACCACAACCTATATGACACTGCACAAGTTACGTAACTGTGAAAGTTTTACTTTCTTCAACTGTAAGATTAGGATAATAAGAGCACTAACTTCATAGGATAGTGATAAACATTGTATGAAGGAACACATGTAAAGCATGTCATGCTAATGGGTCACTAAATATTAACTATTGCTATTACTGTGTGCTGCCTGTTAAACAGAAATACTATACAGAAAGGATATCACATGTGAACAAGTCATTTACAATCTTTGTACTTTCCTTACTTCAATGATAAAAGTTTGGCCAAAGCTTTTTAGTAACATAATAAATAACTTCACCTATCTCAGCTTCATTAGATTTCCTCCTGTTAATTTCTGTCTTGAAACATACTAATAGTAGTATGAACAAACACCTTATTGAGCAACTAATACACATCAACAGCATGTTAAACACTTTTTGGGCATACTGTCCTTGAATTTTTACAATATTTTATGAGATAAGCCATATTATTATCCCAATTATACAGGTGATGATGTTTATAATTTCTTATAATATCTAGCAGTTTTGTCTCTTAGCCTATATCACATGCACATATTTATTTATATAATTTTATGATTATTTCTTTAATCTTTTTCTCACCATAACTTCATACATTCCAAAAGAGTCTAGACCATACCTTTAAAAAAGAATCATCATATTCCTAGAACTTTGCATGGTTCTCAGCACTTATTAAGAATTCAGTACAGGTGTATTGAGTTAATGAATGAAAGAGAATATATCCAAGATGACATAGTACTAAAGGGGTGAAGCAGAGGTTCAAACCCGGAGCCGTCTGACTGTACCCCTGTGCCTTTTGCTATCGTAGCTATGCTTACCTACCTCCCCGCCCACTGCTTCCCAATCTCTTCTGTAGGTCCTTGTGTCCTTCTACCATCCTTCTTTCACTGGAGATTCTCCAGGGTATGTCTGGTCTTAGTTTCTGCTCTCTTACTCACTAGGACCCTCATCAAGTTCCCTGGCCTCAGTCATGGCCACATTCTGATGACTCTCCTGTCTCTATCGTAAGCCCTAGATCACTAGCCCCTTTGGGGCACCAGATTCCTACCTCTAAAATGCCAGTCATCTTTTTTTGATTCCTTATTTCATATCAGCCTAAGTGTAATCATGTTACCTTCTCCTGAAAGAGGACATCCCTTACCTTTTACCTTTGTGAACGGTCCTACACGATCCAGGATCGTCTTCCCTTTCTACCTACTAAGACTATCTCTTCTAAATTCTGCATGACACTACCTTGGTTCAACCTCTTATTATTTCTTCCACCATTGACTATGTTGTCATTCCGTCCATAGATTTCTAAATTTCTACCACTACCCATTTTTACCTACTGTTTTCACAGGTAATCGGTGAATAACTATGTTTCCTAGGCTCTCTCACAGAATGTGGCTTGCCCAGTTCAATTCAATGTAGTCTGTGAGCAGAAATGTTGTATATAAATTCAGGGCCATTTTCTAAGAAAGAAATTTACTTTCTCTGGACTCTGTATTCCCTTACTCCTGGAAAACAGGATATGTAAAAAAAAAAAAAAAAAAAAAAAAAAATCAGTGGCCTCTTGGGTTCTTGGCAGACTTTGTGGAGTATGGCTGTCTCCTGCCTAGACGAATTAGTTTGCTTTTAGATTGTGAGCTAACAGGGAAAAACTGTCCTATTTCATTTAGAACATTGTGTTTTAGGGTCTTTTTGGTAGCAGCATAGAGTGAAAAACTTCGTAAAATTAGTTTCTCAAACTCTAATCTTATTACAATCCACCCCATACTTTAAAATGAATATATTCTTTCTAAAATGCAAATATGGTTAGACCAATCCCTGATTTAATGTTTAGAAGTGATATTTGCTTTGCTTTATGTTCAAATTTTTAAAAGGAAGCATATATTGATTTTATAATCATGAGGAAAGAAATAAATCCATTAGTGACTTATGCAAACCTTCAAAATAAAGTTCAAGTTTCTTAGCAGAACAACAATCCTTTCATGTTCTGCCTTCTGTCCATTTCTAAGGTTTTTATTTCTGCCATACCCTGGTAGGCTTCCAGACACAAGAATTTTTTAGTTCTTGGATAGTGACAGGTCCTTGTACACATCTGTATCCTTATACCTTCTGCTACTTCTTGATACATTTCCATGTTTTTCTGCTAAATTAATGGGGGTTAATTCTTCAAGACTTAGGTCTAGACTCGGTTCACTACTGAATCCTCCATAAACTTTTCCTAATGCTTCAGTATCAATTAAATTCCCCTTATCTGTGTCCCCACAGAATCCTTTTAGGATCTTTATCAGGACATTTTCCATGTTCAATTCCATCTATTTCTCCTCAAGACTTTGTCTATTCATTCTTCCAAAATACACCCTCATTTAATTAGGTGATATGCCATTTATCTTCATATCTATGCATAGTGTTCCATAGTTTTTCACTGAATGACTATACATTTTTTTGTCCCTGACCATAAGGCAAGATGTCTTAGCCCTTATCTATAAGAATTTCCACATTTTAGCTCATAGCAACTGGTTCTAAAGAGATAATATAGCAAGAATACTTAAATTGAAATGGAGTATAAAATTAATATAATTGAAACTGGTTAGCAATGACTACTTTCTCTCAATGTTGGTTTTCCCCAATGACCTTAAAATTTAAGGGGATTGAATGAATTTAGGAAATCTCTAAAGAATATTTTTGATAACTGAGCAGACATTACCAGAAAGAAAGTTTGTAGTGCTTTATGTACCAAATAATGCTTAGATGCTGAATAAATAAATAAGTGGTCTGGTTTTGGTAAATATGCAATTTATCAAATACTGCAAGACTAAATTTAGCTTATAATTATGCTCAAAAACCAGTGTTCAAATCCTTGGACAGAAAACAAAGAAACTTTTAAATTTCCTGTAATTTTAAGAAACTTCTCAGTTCTTAGAGTTCTTTGGTTGGGAGAGGATTTAAAAATTTTCCTCAAACGGGAAAAAAATTCATACTAAAATTTTATAAAGTCTTTTTATCTCACTTCTAAAATTTCAGAACATGAATACTAAAGAAATTAACCTTCCATTATTCAGGATTTTTCAGAAATACCATGTTGATACACCTAAAGGTAACTTAATGTTAGTTACATTTGAAACTGTGGCCTGATATATTAAAGTCCAAAATTTTTTTCTATTTTTCAAGACCCTTTTTCCTTGCCCTAGGCCTGATTTTGTATATAAGGAAAAATCCATTAAAAGTTAGTTATTTCTGTATGCTTTCCATACCTTAACATGTTTGGCTGTGAATACAACCGCACTGATATATTGTCTGCTGTTGTAAATACATTAAGGGCTTATTGGTCAGAGAACATTGTGGAACTGGAGCCAGCTTCTCAGGTGTACAGCCGGTGCTGTCACAAATGACCCAGCGTTCAGAAGGCCCTTCACTTGGTTTATGCTTTGCTATTGCTGTCTTGAAATTCTCAATTTTGAAAGCAGGGATTCTAGATTTTCGTTTTGTCCAGGGCCCCACAAGTCATGTAGGCAATGCTATGTAACATTATCCTTTTAATCTTCTACAAATTGTCAGTGTGTGCATGGCTAAAATGGCAATTTCTAAACAGCTACCCACGAACAGCAAAACTAGAGTCCTAGCTGTCTGCCAGCCTCCACTGGCCCAGCTTTGCTGTCAGGAGCAGTGCGCAGGTTAAAAGAGAAAGATTTCTCCTAAGTGTCAATCCCTCCTGCTGGCTCAAGAGAACAAAGCTGGCAGGCAGAGCGAATCAGATAGCGTACTGTGTGCGCCCAAGCTTCAGAATACAGTAAAGCCGATAGGTCTAATTTCAGCTTTACAGCCTTGGTCATGTCCCTTTAAGTTTACTAAGTCGGATATACCTGTAAGCAAGCAGTCTAATGTTTTTGTGATCTTGCTGCTATGAAAGTATTTAATAATAAGCCTCAGAAGTTGGGAGGTAAGAAGGAAATCTATGATGTCTAATGCCAAGGTGGTGTTCAATGTGTTGAAAGTTGATTAAATTTCCTTTCAACACCCCTTGAAACTGACATTTTGCTACCGCTTAAATTTTTTTTTCCCCTCTAAACTGTTTTTCTCCTACCCATGATTTAGAGTGATATACAGCAAAGTGGTGGCTATGAATGGGCTCAAAACGGTTCTAGGGGTAATGAGCAGGGATTGCAAAACGTCTGCTCCTGTTCATTTAAGGGAAGCAAAGCTAACTTTATCCCGCAACTGCATGCCGAGGCAGGGTCAAAGATTTGAGACTGCTCAAATAGTGCCATCCAAATTTTATCGGTTTGAAGTGATAACCAGGTCCCAGAAGCCCATAGATTGATAAAAGGAAAATATATTTAAATAGATTAGTGCATTCTCAGCTATCAGTGGCAAAATTGCTTGCTATATTCACATGCTTCCATTTTTAAAGTTACATCTGTTTCGATAGAGCTAGTCTAAATTTGAAAATTAAGAAATACAGCATACTTCTATATTTTGTATCTCCCATATCTGATTTTTAAAAGAAGATCATTATTTCCATATGTATCTCCATCTTAGGAAAATTTGGAAGACAGACCTGAGTCTCATAAATGTCACTGGCGGAGTGTTTTGTTCACATGTGTCCTGTAGAGTCTTACAATTATGATTTGAATGCTCAAATAATACAAAACAAATACTTTGTAAGATATTAACTATATATATATATATATATATATATATATATATATATATATATATATATACATATATTTTGCTTTTGAGAACAGCCCAATGGTTCAACATTATTCAACTCCGAATCTCCTTTTTGTAACAGATATTTTAAAATGGCATTCTGTGCAGGAAACATAGGAAAATAAAAGAGCAGAAAAACCATGTGGATACTGTAATTTAAAAAATAAGATAAGTACTAAGGAGCAGGATTTATTTATATGTGAAAAGAGAACGTGGGAAAGGAAGTTAATTGAAATGAATTTATGCAAGGATAATGTCCCTCTAAAATATAGAAGTATGGCATTCTTATAAAATAAGTCCCTGTCTTAAAGCACAGGGTGGTTTGGGCTCAGTAGCTCAATCCTGAGATTCCAGAACTTAGGGAGACCATGATGGGAGGATTGCTTGAGGCCAGAAGTTCAAGACCAGCCTGTGCAAGACCCTGTTTCTAAAACATATACACACACACAACACACACTGTGTGTCAAATATTCAAACAATATTTACCTTGTGTAAATATTGTGTAAATATCTAACACCCAAGTGTTAACTATCATCTACCTTGAATTCCCTTTACATTCCTAGGCATGTCAAGGTCTATAGTCAGATTCTATGAGATCTCAAGTGTTTGATATGTGATGGGGGTTAGAGAAGAGACTGGAGTAAGGGCTTCTGTTAGTATATAGCCACATGGTAGACCACCATGAGCAACATCAAAATAAGAAAACTTTTCTGTGGAAAACCTTTGGCCACATAAGAGTAAGTAAATAAACTCACTACACAATCTCTCCAGTATGTCTTATCATTGTACATAAATGAATATAAATGTAAATTCACGTTATAACACACTTACAGCCTTTATTGAGGCCACACCTGCATTTCATGCATGTCTGCTATTTAATAATGTTTTCTTATAATAGTCTTTGAAGAGCCTCCAAGCATATCATGTCTATACGTGGCAGCTACAAAATAAGAATGATACAAATGAAGACTGGTGACTCAAACATCATGAGCGTGATTACCATAGATGACAAGGTCTCCAAATACCGTGAATAATTCCTGATAAAATTACAAACTAAACAAAGTAAAAGATTTCTCATAGATTTTTACCATAATACATTTCTGGAAAATTCAGTCAATGTAAATAAAATTGTATACATTTCAAATGATGACAAATTCTCAGATAATCATAAATAGTTTATTTTCTCTATATGGATTTCTTACAGTATATTTAAAATGTGTGAAGAAGGTGGAAATACGCTTCATTGTGGGGGACTATGCTAGTCACTGAAGCATATAGCATTCTGGTCCCCATAGTTACATGCCAGTATTGTACCTTCCCCAATCATTGTGGTATAACTTCAATGCAAATTTCCAAAATGTACCCTGGTGCAGTGGTCCCTAACGTTTTTGGCACCAGGGACTGGTTTCAAGGAAGATAGTTTTTCCATGGACCAGGGAGTGGAAAGGAACAGATTCTACAAGGTGCATGGGACCTAGATCCCCAGCATGGACAGTTTCCAGTAGAATCTGCTCTCCTGTGATAATCTGATTCTGCAGCTGATATGACAGGAAGTGGAGCTCAGGTGGTGACGTGAGCGATGAGGAGTGGCTACAAATACAGTGAAGCTTCCCTTGGACCATCCTCTGCTTATCTCCTGCTCTGCAGCCTGGTCCCTAGAGGGCCACAGATGGGTTGGGGTTGGGACTGCAACCCTAGAGGGAAACCCCAGCCCTAGCAAGAAAATGAGGCTCCCATATATGTTTCTTCAGGAGTTTTGTGATAAATAATGTAGCCTTCCTTTCTGGTTAAAGTGGACTCATATTTGTTCTCAACAGGGTATTTGTTCACATAAGAAATTCCGATTTTATAGCTAATGACTGTAAGGAATTTTAAATTGGAAATGATAATACAAACTTATACACAATCTGAGGTAACACATTAATTGGCTCAACAGTATGATTTCAAGTCAAAGAGAGTTGGTTCAAGTCTCACTGGTGTTTTTTACTAGTTGTATGACCTAGTACCAAATACCTAACCTTTCTTATCTCTCATCATTTCATCTGGAAAGTGCAGATAATCATCGTACCTTACTTTGTTATATTTGAAAGAGGCAATGCAACACTTTCAAAATTTACTTAACAGTTAGCCACTGTTTGGGTTCTTATAAACACAGTTTTGGATTTGGGCTATATATTTCTTGACTTTGGGTTTATTTATTTTAAAAAAAATCAAAGGATATTAAACCACATTAAAAATTGTAGGTTCCATCAAAAGAGGTAATTCAAAAAACATTGGCCAAATATACATTATAACAAATGTGATAGGAAATGTGTCAGCCATGAATGAGCTATTTTTCCATCACAGAAATAATTATGAATTTCATATAGTAAAGTCTTTGCTTTTCCTTTCAGTGTTGTGAAAATATTTGATACTACAAACTTCTTTTTTTTTTTTTTGAGACAGAGTCTCACTATGTCGCCCTCAGTAGAATGACATGGTGTCACAGCTCACAGCAACCTCAAACTCTTAGGCTTAAGCCATTCTCTTGCCTCAGCCTCCCAAGTAGCTGGGACTATAGGTGCCTGCCACAACACCTGGCTATTTTGTTGCTGTTCTTGTTGTTGCAGTTGTCATTGTTGCTTTAGCTGGCCCGGGCTGGATTTGAACCCTCCAGCCTTCGTGTATGTGAATGGTGCTGTAACACTGTGCTATGGGCTCCGAGCCAATACTATAAACTCTTGAGAGGTGCCACAGCTGCCCACAGTTGCAGTTTTTTTGTCTTTATTTCAACACCAAGTAGCCATTGTGCCTAGTCAGTGGCCACAAGATTTTCAAAGCTAGGAAAATTATCTTAGCTTCCCCAAAGCCTAGTTAGTATTTTAAAGACATTTTGTGAGTTAGTTTGTACACATTTTTTCCCTCTCCTTTAAACACCTCAAGCATCCAAACCAAACTCAACTTACAAATGTTTCCTGGGTAAAGACAAGGCACACGTATTACCTTAGAGATTTATGTTAACGTATTCACATGTAATGTGTAAATCTGCTGTTGTTTTCTTTTTAGCCTATTGTATCTAAAGACTTCACAGTCAAGAGTCATTTTGGAGGGTGCAAGTGAGTAAACAAAATAAATTTCCTCCATCCCAGCTGTGACTTAAGGGCAGTCTTCTCTCTCTCAGCCTTCTGGTCTGCCCTTAATTCACTGCAGAGCAGTGGGGCCTTGGGTGGTTCAATATTTAAATCTTAAGGATGGGTAATATGGTTAGTAATGTATCTTTTTTAACAGGATCTATTACAATAACATTTGAGCATTGTGTCAGGGCCTTTTCTCTTTAATCTCTAACACTACAAATGTAGTTTAAAAACCTCATTCTTTTCAGTGTGCCAATCCTCCTCACAACCTCACCACTTTACATGATTAGTGATTAGATTGGGAATAATGCAACCAAAATTAACTGTTTGGGCTGAATATTAATTTAAGCAAAGTTGCTTTTGCATAGACATATCTCCTGGCAGTTATTTTGTTTGTTTGTTTTTCTTACTATAAATGGGATGATTGAAAGGATTCTGCAGATAGATTTCTTAGTCTGTGGGATCACACAGTAGCTTAGTTTCACCTTCACTCTCATCTTGCCTCACGTCCAGGGCGTGTTGCTAACTTTCCTTTTTCTCAGCCTTTGCTCTCCATTCCTCTCCACTCTGGCCTTATTCTTTTTAATCTGCTTTTTTTCCCCTCATAGCTCATTTCACCTGCTAGAAACATATATTAACCTATTTACCTGTTTATTGCCTGTGTTCAATAGAAAAATAAGCTTCTCCGTGATAAGGGCTTTGTCTAACCTGGGACTGGAAAACAACACAGCAAATACTTGTGGAAGGAATAAATGAAGCAAAGGCTCTCCTTGGTTCCTATTAATGAAATCAATTTATAAGAGACTCTCCTGTTGCTGTTGCTAGTCTAAAAGTATACTTAGATATAGAATAGTAAATCACATTAGGGCTGAACTGGGGAGCAGAACCACTATGTTACTTCATTCCATATGGAAATCTGGGAACCAAGGAATCTTAGGAGATTAAATGAAGTTAATCCTTACGGATTTTCAATATTGTCTTTCTGTATCCCAAAAGACAAAGCCCAGAGTCCCCAGAAAACCAATACATTCTCATCTGTATTTCCATCAACTAACTTTCTTAAATAGTAATGTGAATCTACTTATAACCAAAGATATCCCCTTTATTTGCTGCTTACCTCTGACCGTGTAGACACCTCGTGTCTCCTAGAGTAGCTAAGGAATAGACAGTTGTTTTCCTCACTATCAGTTTGGCTGTCACCTACAGTCCCAAGTCATTAAAGACTGTCAGAGAAAAACTAAATCATGAATACTAGCTCCCACATGGAATAATGGAGCTGTTAATAGGTGACCAGAGAACAGAAGTCACATGTCTCAGAACATGGTATCTTACAATTCCAGCAAATACTATCAAAATCGACTGAGGCTTTGGGTAACCCTATTTCCCCAGGAGCTCCAGAGACACATAATTGCATAAGCATCCATATAACTTACGTAAATCTGCACACTGTGCTCAAAAGTCCTCTAACCTTCACCTATGTGAAATAAAACAAAGAAATCTCATAGTAGTTGCAGTCAAGCCACATATCCAGAAATCCTAAAAGACGTCAGGGTGGTAAGGGTCAGTGGAACAATGGGCTAATTTTCTTGATTTTATTTCTGACATTAAGGACAGTTCCAGAGTGAGTCAGAGAGCACGACTAGAAAGAAAAGAAAGAAAAGAAATCAACATGAAGACTGCTCCTGCAAACAGTTATGTCTGCTAATGCTAATGTATCGAACACTTAATTGGCTTATGGCACCATCCTAGCTCCCCTAGGAATTGCTTTTGAGATCCTAGAAGGTATGGAAGTAGAATTCTGTCTCCACATGGAGTGTTGGTGCCAGAATCTTGATGCAAATGAACTGCTCTTTCTATTGCCTTTCCTCTATTCTAAATAACACCAACATACATCCTTAATTCAGAAAAGCGTGCTTCCGTTGAAAGTTCTTATTTTATTAAAGTTTAGAAAAATTTACTAGTCTATAATTCTGAGGCTCATAATTTCCCTTCACACAAGATATAGGTTAATATATAAAAACCCCTGCAGATTTTCCCCTTTGTTTAAATAATATCCTGTAATTCAAGCCAATATACTTTACAATGGAGTGTTAAAAGCAAATAGGAAAGCGGTTTAGCTGGAAATTAAGGTTCTTCCATCAGCATTTCTACCCACCCTGGGTATTTTCTGATACAAAGCTTGGGTCTCTCCTTTCACGATGTTATTCTGCAGTAGTAAAGCAAGGAACCACGGCTTCATAATGCTAAGCACTCCAGTGGGAAACACAAACAGAGTGCATAAACCAAAGTATTCATTTCATGAGGTTTTATTAAAAGGCTTCACCTCTAAATTGAGCTGTCATACACTGTTGGGAAACTTTTTACCACAGTTTATTTTAACTATGTAAAGCATTAAAGGAATGGAATTTCTTCAGCTTTTCATGTAACGGGCATGACCTCTCTCACACACCACAAACAATCTATACCACGTTTAATCAAATTGGCTGGAGAGTAGAATCAGCCCATATGTTTTCCCACTTTCCCCAATTTTCAGAAATGACCCCAACCTCGTTAGCATGCTGTAGATTTTCATGTATACCCAGCAAGCTCTTTGGCCTTCTTACTGAGAAACTATACTGCCTGATGAAAAGATATCCTTCAGATGAGAAGTACATTGTGTAATTTATACGTCATTCATTGGCGACATGGCTTTACACAGTATTTCAAGGAATTGCATTAACTGCTTTTGCCGTTTCCTCAAATGTTGCTTTCGGTTGGCAGTGTCATAGGTCATTACTGATTTTTTCCTTACGTAAGCAATACCGACTTTCCTATTAAAAATACTAATTTCCACCCTACTACAGTCGCTTTTGAAGTGGCGTGTATATTAAAAAAAAATCAAGTTGCTTTGAAATATTAAAGGAATATATTTAACTGAAGGGTTTTCAGACAGGTTGTTTTTCTGTATTCCTGATGACAGAAAGATTTTAGCCTACAAAGTCAATAGTAAATTTTATTAAAGTCATTATTTTCCTGTTACAGGCCTCGTGCTTTAAATAAACTACAGCTGACAATGCTGTCTTACATACTGTCATACTGTAAAATGTCCCCTCTTTATTACCGCAGGGACAACTCATTTAGAACTTTGAAAGTGTTTTCACATTAGAGTTGCTCATTTGCAGAGCTGGCCTATGGCTGTGTTTAAAGAATGTGGTTGATACGTCTATTTTTCTGTAAATATTCTAGGGAAAAATATAAACTTGCCAACACAACATTTCTTAGATAAAGATTAATGCCCCTTCTCCACAGATAAAATAGATCTCAATCTTTCCATATTAATGTGCTCTGACTACTTACGACATTATTTTTCCCACTAACCCATTGAGTATAAGTAAGAGCCAAACACTTGATATGCATATGACATGTTTTGTTTTAGAAAGTTTTATTTTCCCCCAAATTGTACTCTTGAATGTATAGCCCATCTCCTCCGCATCATCTTCTTATCAACATTATCTTAATTACAAGAATGTGTGGCAGCCAGAAATCCAATAATCATCCAGAAAACATTTTCATAAAAATTGACTGAACTATGTTTATTATGTTGGATCCCTGGTACAGCATCCCAACCTGTGCCCATTTGATGCTCTATATAATATACATCTTGTCACATCATTCTTTAGCATATGATGCATAATTTACAAATGAATGATTCTTTTCTCTCTCACATGCATCTAAACCCCTCTCTCTATCCACATAGACTACTATGAAGCAGACAGAAATAATTACAAAAAAAATGACTTGCCTTATATACGAAGTCAGATGTAACCAATGCCACTAAATCCACGTGTATTTTCCAAACTCTTTTGTATTTTAAGATAGTTCTTCACAGTGCCTCTCTACTTATTCAGGACTATAAAAACCAGATGAACGTTTACCTTAAAATCTTTAAAATCACCTGGTCACAATTGCTGGACTCCCCTTTCTTCCCTTTGGAGGAAAGAACAGAGTAAGAGAGGCCAGGTGCATTATTTATTCCAGAAATAGACATGGCTGGTTCTCTCCTGCTGCCACCCTATCTGGCATCATTTTATTTGGGCTCATGCTACATTGAGACCCAAAGGAAACATGAGAAGATGTTTATAAACTCTTGTCCTAGACTAAGGATGACTTGATCAATGGCGAGGCTTTGATTTCAAACCCAGTTCTCTCCTGTTCGATCTTCGGAGTCATCTTTGCTGCTGGTCCGTGCTTATATTCAGAGCTCATTGGTTTCTATTTCTGTAGCCTTTCAGACTCCGTGAAATAGAATAAAGACCATAAATTAACTCTCTTGGAGAGATAAAATAATTCATTTTAATAATATACTGCAAGTAAATAGCTTATATGACATCCCTATGAAAGGAGAAATATCTCTTTTTGTTTGTTTGTTTTAGAAATATTCTTTACTTAACAAACATTTGCAGTTTGTTTTTGGTTGAGTTCTCCTGTGTAATAACACAACTAAGCTATGTGCGGCTATATTTTATTTAAATCACTCACAATCCATATATATACACACACACACACACAGATCCTACATACACACATGCACATACACCCAGCACATGATCTATTCAATAACAATCTTGAATTCTCCCCACATCCCTTCCATGCAGCTTAGAATCCTGGCTAAATCACAATCCCTGGAGTTCCTTATAATACATCACATGAACTTAGATAGTATCAAAATGCCTGATTTGTGATGTGTGTGTTACTGCTCACTTGAAAGTGATTTCACTACCTTTTCTTATCAATGGAAAACTTTCAAGATATTTAAAAGTAATGCCTTTAAATCTTCCGGGTGCAATAAAGCAAAAATGGCAGGTGGCTATATGAAAGTGGTAGAATGTATTTAAAGGAAATCACTCATAGGGAAAAAGTGTAACATTGCTTAGGGTCCATTTATATACATACTTTCTACTGGGAAGAATGTGTTTTGGAGTGATGTGAGCGTCTTGCCATTTGCTCAGTGAGAACATTAGCTGCTTTACAGAGCAATGTTGTTATTTTTATGAAAGACGGAGAAATGAAACATTAGAAAACCTTCCTAGCAATCAGAGGAGCTGAGTTCAGCAATGATAAATAAAGAGGCCAGCAGGCTAAACTTAAAACCACTAATTCCTTAAATAGAAAAGATTAAAATTCTTTACCATTAGGCAACCTTTTTGAGGAAAAGAGGAGAAAGAACCTAACTCCTATAAAGCAAGACTTCTGGTTAATTAAAGAAAAGGAGAGAAACAGACTGTACTTGCTATTTTGGGCAGGTTATCAAACGTGACTATGTAGACTTGTTAAAGGACAGTGAGATGATATTCTTGAATGGGGGGGAGAGGTGAATATTCTTAATATAGGTCACAGAGACAATTCTCTAAAACCTTTTTTTGTGAGAAGTTAGATTCAGAGCCAAACTAAACAAATAATACAATTTAGCATCCTTTTTAGTCATAGTCTCCATTTTGCTCCTTTACGAAGAGTAGCTAACATGCCCTGGCCTTCACTGCATCACCTGGCAGCTGTGAACCTTGAAAAGTCCACGTGTCATCAAGAGGAAGCTTTTATAACTACACAAATTAAATGTAAAACTTCTTGAAACGTTCTGACCCCTAAAACAGAAATTACTTATAAGACTATAGTCATAATTGCCCTAAAAGTGTGAGAGGGAAACTAATGAGTAATTCAGAAACAAAGGATTGATTTTCAACACAGGCGCTAAGCTGTGTTTATGGAAAAGAGGAAACAGGTAGAAAGAAAAGTTGATGCACTGTCGCTATGAGATAGGTCCTTAGAATTCCAGAGAAGGGGAAACCCTTCCATTTTTCCTATGAAGAATGGCGGTCCCAACTTGAAGAATGACTTGCCTCCCTGCTTGGTAACCATTAACAAGAAAGTGGATGGGAAAGTTACTTGATGTACCTGAATCTCCACTTTGGCCGTGAAGTGGTAGGTATTAATCAAGTCTTCCCTGTGATTGTTATTTCAGTCTAAGTGCATTGTAAAAGTGAAAAAGTAGACATTGTATCAGGGGCAGAAGTGGAAGAATGGAAATAATAGAGAACCTAGAGATGAACCCAGCCACCTATCACTATCTGATCTTTGTTAAACCAAACAAAAGCATACACTGGTGAAAAAGAATCACTATTTTTAAAATGGTGCTGAAAGAACTAGTTAGCCACAGTTCTTAAGTCTTCTTAAGAAGACTGAAACTGGACCCGCACCTCTTACCACTTACAAAAGTTGACTCTCATTGGATAAAAGATTTATATTTAAGACATAAAATGATAAAAATTGTAGAAGAAAGTATGGGGAAAAACTCTTAACAATATTGGCCTGGGAAAAGATTTTATGAAGAAGACCTTCGCAATTGCAGCAACACCAAAAATAAATGAATGGGATATCATCAAACTAAAAAGCTTCCTCACAGCTAACAGTATGACAATTAGAGCATACAGACAACCTTTAGAATGGGAAAATATGTTTGCATGCTATGAATCTGACAAAGGGCTGATAACTAGAATC
Organism: Galagoides demidoff; assembly: GCA_963574575.1. Taxonomy (NCBI): domain Eukaryota; kingdom Metazoa; phylum Chordata; class Mammalia; order Primates; family Galagidae; genus Galagoides; species Galagoides demidoff. Next base: position 17,998 of record CAUYQV010113105.1, read on the forward strand.
TATAGAGAGCTCAAACTAATCAACAAGAAAAGAGCAAATAATCCCATTTATAAGTGGGCTAGAGACATGAACAGAGTGTTCTCTGAAGAAGACAGATGAATGGCTAACAAACACATGAGAAAATGCTCATCATCACTAATCATCAGAGAAATGCAAATCAAAACCACCCTGAGATATCACCGAAACCCAGTGAATAATCCACATCACAAAGTCCCAAAGCTGCAGATACTGGCATGGATGTGGAGAGAAGGGAACACATCTTCACCTTTTGCTGATGAGATTGAAAACTAACACAGCCTCTATGAAAAGAAGTATAGAGAATCCTCAAAGGGCTAAAAGTAAACCTTCCATTTGATCCCACAATCCTATTACTAGGCATCTACCCAGATGAGAAAAAATCATTTTATCATAAGGACATTTGCACTAAGATGTTAATTGCAGCTCAATTACAATTGTCAAGACATGGAATCAACCCAAATGGCCATCAACTCATAAATGGATTAATAAACTGTGGTATACCATGGAATACTACTCAGCCATAAAATGATAGTGATTTTCCAACTTTTGTATTAACCTGGGTGGAGCTGAAGAACATTTTTCTTAGTAAAGTATCACAAGAATTGAGAAGCAAGTATCCAATGTATGCAATACTAATATGAAACCAATAGATAAACATCTACCACATAGATAAAAAACAAAATTAAATTCAAGTGGGGGCTGGAGGAAAGAGGGAAAGGAGAGAAGGGAGGAAGGAAGGGACTGGCAAGCTCTCACATAATGGGCACAATGTGAAGGTACACAACATACTCCTTGGGCGAAGGCTCAAGTACAACTTAAACTATACCTAACAAAAGCAAACAATGTAACGTAATTTTTTGTACCCTCACATTAATCTGAAATTTAAAAAAAAAAGAAATTTTCAGATGTCCTTCTTCACAAAGAATATTGTTCTGGTGTCTAAAAGTAGATGGAAATCTCTTCCTTGATTTCTTTTTTTTAATGCTGAAGTCATGAACAGTTCAAAACAGAAGCTTTCCTCATGCCTATACTTTCACTGTACAATGTGTAGTTATTATCTGTTGACTTTTTGTTTTTAACTCACTCTTCCTGATATCATTAGGAGCAGAGAGAACATTGAATTGGATTATTTGATTAATTGGTAGAAAATATTCTACTAATGAATATTCTATTCATTAAAAGAGTAATGAAAAAAGAGGAAAATGTTATTTGATATTTTAAAACATTGTTAATTTGCAACTTATTATTGAAATCCTTTGGCATAAGCCCCTGTAGGTATTCCAGGGTTATGCAGACATATGTAAGTATTGTAACATATAGTGTATGTACATAACTATATAGATGTGTACATATACATATACATCTAAGTGTATATAATATATAAATATTACATACAAGCATTTAAGTTCTGTAAGCATTACTTATTGGATTATACAGAAGTATAAATGGCAAAACACCATATATAAACCAATTTTGCACTGATCAAGAGAAAATGTTCTGCCATACAAGCGGGAGGGTCCTGGTGTGAAATGAAGAATAAGCAGTCTTCACAGTAAGGGGATGTGCCATCTGAGGCTTGCACCCACCCTTATATACCATGCTCCAGACCCAGTTTCAGAATACCCTACCCAAATGGTCCTAAGTTTATTTCCAGGAACTCCAAACTCTATTCCCTGGGCCCAGCCTTTCAAGAACAGACTGCAGTCCTGGGGCATGTACCTCTAAAGCTGAGGAACACTTGAGGAGTTACTGCTTGCAGAAGATGTGGAGAGTTTGGATCTCAGTTGGATTGTTCAAGCACGTGTGTGTGAATCTTCTCAATGTATAGGACATGTTAGAGAACAGGCTAGTAATAAGTTGGGAACTTCGTATCTTGCTTATTAACATGGAAACTTCTTTCTTACAAATGTTAGACATGATAAATGTACTTTAAATTTTCCAATCAACATTGAGAAGGCCAAGGAAAGTACAACCCAAAAGAATTAGAGGCATTAGTATCTGGTGCTCTCACAGAATTGGGAACAGAGCCTGTTGCCATCAAGGACCTTGTAACAATGCATGGAGCATTAATTAGGATATTCAGAAAGGTCTTGCCCAAACTAAACATTGCTTCTGCTCTGCCAAACAAATACTAAAAGGAAGACCTGATAGAAACAAGCTATTGCTAAGTAACTTAAGTATACCCTCGAAGAAAGCACAGGACTATTGGAATAGAAATTATTCAACCCTCAAAAATATAATGTCTATAACATGTTTCATCTACTCAAAATTATCAGTTAAACTTATGTCTTGGAACCCCCGCCCCATTCAGCTTATCTGGCCCCCAATGACTTTTTTTTGTCTTCACCTGAAGGTGAAGAAAATATTCAAAGAAAAACATTTAGATGGCAAGGCTTTAATGGCCATTCCAGAAAGAGTTCCAAAATTGTTTTGAAGGTGGAGTAGGCCCTGGCATCAGTGCATAGCTTCCCAAGGGAAGTACTTCAAAGAAAATTGTAGCAATATTTAGCAATGTGGTATGTAGCCCTTTTTCTATGATGGGTTTGCAAACTTAATTTTCTGAACTTGTAGCTGAAAATAGAGAAAGAATAATGAAAAACCAATTAAACTACAAGGTGGTTCTTTGATAAGATCCATAAATTTGATAAACCTGTAGCCAGAGTGATCATGAAAAAAAAAGAAAGCAAATTACTAATGATAGGAATGATAGAGGTGATATCAATACAGATTACACAAAAATGAAAAGGATGATAAGGGAATATTTTAAAGCAGTATTCAAATAAATTTGATGACATAGATGATATAGAGAGAATTCTTTGAATGAAACTGTCAAATATCATTCAAGAAAAAAATAAATAAGCATATAGTCATTAAAAATTTGAAATTATATTTAAAATGTTACTGTGAAGAAAATTCAAAGCCCAGCTGTCTTTGCTGGTGAATTCTACCCAATTCTTCAGGAAGAAATAATATCCATTTTACATAAAAATTCCAGAAAATTGATGAAGGGGGAATACGTTGAATTCATTCTATGAAGCCAGAATTACCCTGAAAAAAAATCAGACAAAAAGATTCCAAAAACAAAAGTACAGGATAATATTCTTGATGAGCACAGATGTTAACATTATAAATAAAATTTTAGCAAGCCAAATTAAACATTATACATATAAGAAGATAAATACGTCACAACCAAATGAGTTTTATTCCAGAATGATTTAACATTAGGGAAAAGTCTTTATAATCAATGTAATTCACCAAAGATATAGACTAAAAAAAAAAAAAGACCATCATAATGGATGTGGGAAAACATTTGATAAACTCCAATGTTTATTTCTGATAAAAATAGTCAGCAAACTGAGATTACAAGGTACTTCCTCAACTTAATAAAGGCCATCAACAAAAACTGATAGCAAACATCATACTGAATGGTGAAAGACTAAATGTATTTTTCCTAAGATCCACACAAGATCAGGATGCTCACTCTGACCATTTTCATGCAACTTTGCAAGGGAAATTCTAGCCTGTATTTTTAAGTCGACCCCTCAAAACACAAGGAATCCAAATTAGAAAGAAAAATAGTAACACTATCTTTACTCAAAAACAACATGACTGTCTATTTAGAAATACAATGAAATTGACCAAAATACTATAATATATAACTATAATATAATAACAATATAACTTGTTAAGTTAGTTTGGCAAGGTTGCAGGATAGAGCATAAGGTAGATATACCAAAAAAATCAATAGTATTTCTGTGTACTAGCAAGAAGTAATCAGAAAATGAAAATTTTTAATTACTGTTTATACTAGCACAAAAATGAAATACTTAGGAGGATATCTAACAAAATAAGTGCAAGACCTGAACATTAAAAACAACATAACACTACTAAAAGAAATTAGACTTAAATAGTTAATAATACCTACCGTAACCATACATCCCAAGCTCATCAATTGTTTTTGTAGAAGTTCACAAGCTGACTTTAAAACTTAAATGGAAACGCAAAAGATTTAGAATAGCTAAAAGAATTTTGAAAAAGAAAATCAAAGTTGGAACATGATTTCAAAGCTTATTATAAAGCTGCCATAATCAAGACAGTGTTACAGCAATGTAATAATAAGCAAATCGATCAATAAAACAGAACAGTAACCCATACACAAGAAGAATTCCTTTCTGACAAGGATGTAAAGGTAAGTTTTCTATTACTAGCATTAGCTCTGTGTTGAATATTGGCACCTTTTCCTATTTTTGTGTACTAGTGTCTGCTCTGATTTTTATTATGTGCCTTCCAATCACTTGGTATTTTCACCTTGAGGACCATCCACTCCACATTTACTCCTCTTAGTTCCTGTTTTGATCCATCTTCTATTTACGTTCTGAGTGTCAATTTTAATTATTTCCTTTTTGGTGGTGTATAACCTATTGTATATAACCTAAATCCACTGTATTTATGTGTTCTTCCTAACTCAGGTTACTCTTCCTATTTCCTCCCGGGGGGGTTTAGAAGATATATTCAGGTGTTTCCTAATTTGAATGGAACACAAGAATGGTTAACAATGAAAAATAAAATGTAGCCATTAGTCTATCCTCTTTTGAAAAGCTTCTGTTCTTGTCTTTTGCCCACTTTTCTATGGGGTTGTTGGGTTTTTTTCTTGCTGATCTGTTTGAGTTCTTTACAGATGGTTATCAGTCCTTTATTGACTGTATATCATGCAAATATATTCTCCCCGTCTGTAATTTATCTCTTCCCTCTCGTGATTATTTCCTTTGCTGTACAGAAGCTTTTAAATTTGATCAGATCTCATTTGTTAATTTTCATTGTTGCTGTGATTGCCTTTGGGGTTTCTTCTTAAATTCTCTGCCTACATCAATGTCTTTAAAAGTTTTTCCAACATTTTCTTCTAGAATTCAAATAGTTCCACACATTAAGTGTAGGTCCATTATCCATAATGAATTAATTTTTGTGAGTAGTGAGAGTTGTGGTCTTGTTCCAGTCTTCCGCATGTGGCTAGTCAATTTCCCAGCATAACTTATTGAAAAGGAATTCTTTTCTCCAGTGTATATATTGTCTGCTTTGTCAAAAATCAGATGGTAATATGAGTACAGTTTTATACCTAGGCTTTCTGTTCTGATTCATTGGTCTGTGTCCCTGTTCTTGTACCAGGACCCTGCTGTTTTGGTTGTTATACCCTTGTAGTATAGTTTGAAGTCTGGTAAAGTGATGCCTCCCAATTCATTCTTTTTGCTTAAGATTGCTATTCAGGCTCTTTTTTGGTTCCATATGAAGCAAAGAATTATTTTTTCTAAAGCTGTGAAAGATGACATTGGTATTTTAATCAGGATTGCATTGAATTTGCAGATCATTTTGAGTAGTATGGACATTTTAACAATTTTGATTCTGCTGATCCATGAGTATGATATGTCTTTCCATTTGGCTATATCCTCTGCATTTTCCACCCTGAGTCACACGTAGTTCCCCCCGTATAGGCCTTATACCTCCTTGGTTAAATATATTCCTAGGCATTTTATATTATCTTTTTGCTATTGTGAAAGGTATTGAGTCTTTGATTTGATTCTCAGCTTGACTGTTGTTGATGTGTATGAACGCTATTGATTTGTGTACACTGATTTTGCTCAAAGTGTCTAATCATCAGGGAAATGTGAATCAAAACCATGATGTGTTATCACTTAACTCCAGTGAGAATGATTTTATTAAAAAAATCCCAAAACAACACATGCCAGCATGGATGTGGAGAGAAAGGAGTTCTAATACTGCAAACCGCAAAATAGTACAATGTCTATGGAAAGTAGTATGGAGAGACCTCAAAAAACTAAAAGTAGACCTACAAATTGATCCAGCTATTCCATTATTGGGTATTTAACCAACGAAAAAGAAATCATTTTATCAAAAAGGCACCTGCACTCAAATGTTTATTGCAGCACATTTTGCAAAGATGTGGAACCAACCCAAGTGCCCATTAACACATGAGTGGTTTAATAAAATGTGTACCATGGAATACTACTCAGCCTTAAAAATAATGAACTAATATCTTTTCTAACAACATGGATGGAAATAGAGATCATTCTTCTAAGTGAAGTATCACAAGAATGGAAAAACAAATATCCCATGTACTCACTATTAAATTAGAATGAATTGATCAACACCCATGTGCACTTTTGGCAGTAAAACTGACTATAAAGCAAGCAGGTGGGAGGGGGAAGACAGAGAGGGGTAAAGTGACACCTAGCATGTACAATGTATGCTATTCAGGTGATGGGCACACTTACAAGTTTGCTTCAAACCATCCAAAAGCCATTCACATATCAAAACACCTATACACTTATAATGTAAAATTTTTTTAAATGTGGTTTTTATGTAGAGGAACACTAGTACTTTTATTATAATTATCATCATGCATCGCTCCAAGAAAAATCTTAGGGGATGCTATGCTTTTACTGATTGGTTAAATCTTTTTTTTTTTTTTGATTGGTTATATCCACCAAAGAAGTCAAAATGGTTTATAATCATAAAAAGAACTTAATTTCATTAGTGTTTGATGTGATACATAATACCCTAGCGAATACTAAAATCTCCTATGAATTCTCTACCTTACCTGCACCCCGCAATTGTTGATGAGTCATCATTTTAATGAGAAGTCATCTGGTGCAACTTAGTTCACATTCAGTTTAATATAACAGTATAGAAATTTTATCTACAGATCTCTTAGCTTTTTAGAAGTTAGCATATGATTGGTGATTATTTCAAATCTCAAGCGATAAATTTGAGTAAGAACAGCAGTAATGAGTTTACCTGAAAATGACCACTATGTGAGGCACATAAGCACGTACCACACACCCATAGGGAATTTCTGGGTATCATCTGGACATTTCCATCAGGGCCTAAGCGTCAGCCTAGAGTTGCACCTTGCCATCTAGTGATTCTGATTTTTAAATGTATTAAATCCAGTAAGTAACATCAATCCCAAATTTCCATTTGTGAAAACTTTCTTTTAAGCTGCTTTGTAGTTTTATATTGTTATTCTCATATCAACACCTATTTTCATTGATTCTTTGGATTTTGGCATGATGTGAAATGCCAATTAAATAAAGTCTCAATATCCAGGAAAAAAAAATTATGTAACAATGATCTCAAAAGCAGTAAATACAAATCAAAGTGAATTAGTGGATCACTCAATAAGGGTTGCCTTGAAAAAGCCAGCATGATTGATGAAGATTGAGACATCCACTTTGACAGATATGATGCTAACTCCTAAAATCCACTGGAGCATAGGTTTTGAGTAAACAGTTCTTTTCCTTACCAAAATTTAGGTGGTAATTACTACCTTTAAAACTTTCACATTCAAATATGGTCTAGCCTGTAATAAATTGGAACGCATCATTGATAACCAACATATTAAAATACATACCTATGCTACAAAGTTGACTAAATTTTGTAAAGGACTTAGATTATATCTTCTTTGGTTATCTTTGCATACATTCAAAACTTAGGCAATTTCAATATTCATTTGGCAAGTCTGCAGTTCTTCCATAGTCTTCTCTCATTCCCCATTTTGACACGCATTTGAGTATATTTACACACTTAAAATTTTGTGAATAAGAACTTCCATGTAGCATGTATAGACCAGATAAGACTCAATACAAACTTCTGACACTGAAGAATCATCACTAGGAGGGCAATGGGTAACCATGTAATACATTGATTTTTTTTTTTATAATATTGAATTCTATTACAGGTACTTAAATTCTGTGACTTCTTTGCTTGACAGATTATGAAATTGTTTTAAATACTACCATGGCAGGCCTTTTTGACTTGCTAGGCCAACTTCATTTTAAATCTCTTATGTCAATTCAGAGGCAGAGAGGTTAATATTTGTTTTCTTAACCTATCTTAGAAGAAATAACCACGTTACACATTTTTAGGCAATCAGACTTAACCAGATTTTTCTTTTTTCTTTTTTTTTTTTTTTTGAGATGGAGCCTCAAGCTATCCCCCTGGGTAGAGTGCCATGGCATCACAGCTCACAGCAACCTCCAACTCCTGGGCTCAAGCAAGTCTCCTGCCTCTGCCTCCCAAGTAGCTGG
>CAUYQV010113106.1:0-10992 GCA_963574575.1 Galagoides demidoff
GGCGTTGTGGCGGGCGCCTGTGGTCCCAGCTACTTTGGAGGCGGAGGCAGGAGACTCGCTTGAGCCCAGGAGTTGGAGGTTGCTATGAGCTGTGATGCCATGGCACTCTACCCAGGGGGATAGCTTGAGGCTCTGTCTCAAAAAAATAAATAAATAAATAAATAAATTCTCCTGTTTCAGCACCCATAGCACAGTGGCTATGGCGCCAGCCACATACACTGGGGCTGGCAGGTGGATCACCTGAGCTCAGGAGTTGGAGAGCAGCCTGAGCAAGAGCGAGACCCTGTCTTTAAAAAAATAGCTGGGCATCATGGCAGGTGAACTATAGTCCCAGCTACTCGGGAGGCTGAGACAGGAGGATCTCAAGCCCAAGAGTTTGAGGTTGCTGTGAGCTGTGACGCTACAGCACTATACTGAAGGTAACAAAGTAAAACTCTGTCTCAAAAAAATAAACAAAAGTCTTAATCTAGAATCTAGCTTTCAAAAAATACAGAATGATACATTGGGATGTACCATTTCCACTAACTACCAGAGGCACCAAAAAAGTACATACACATTTTAAGAGAACTTGTTGGAAGTAAAATCAATCATTATCAAAAGTAGATAAACTGTAGTAAAATGGATGTGCGTAGCTTGTCTAAGAACAAGTGACCAGCAATGGTACCTTCAATTCAACTTCGAAAATATACACATAACATCTCATAAAATGTGTATAGGTTTTTTTGGTACCCTTGTATTTATCAGAAATAATAAAAACTTCTTTTTCCCAGAAGACTTTCTTTCCTATGATTTGCCAAATTTAAGTTTCTTTAAAAAGAAAAAAACATGGCTCGGCACCCACAGCACAGTAGTTATGGCGCCAGCCACATAACACCAAGGTTGGTGGGTTCAAACCCAGCTGGGCCAGCTAAAACAACAATGACAACTGCAACAAAAAACAGCTGGGCATTGCAGCAGGCACCTGTAGTCCCAGCTACTTGGGAGGCTGAGTCAAGAGAATCACGTAAGCCCAAGAATTGGAGGTTGCTGTGAGCTATGACACCATGGCACTCTACTCCATGGTGACATAGTGAGACTCTATCTCAAGAAAAAAAAAATAGCCTATAAAAAGGTAACTTTAGAGAAGAAAAAAAGCCTTCACCATCTATTTTGGAAACACTGGAAGCATTCACATATTTTTTCCACACTCTCCTTTTCACACTCTCTTAATCATATGATCTCTCATATGATCCAAATAGGCCTTTAACAAAACCACCTATAAGCATAAGCAGACACAAATATCTACATTCTTCCCGAGTATGCAGACACAGCACCCACAGATGAACAAAGACGCACACTCAATACATAAAGCAAGCATATACAAGATACCATGGAACTAAGACAGGATACACATTGTGTCCACCAAAATATGGCACCAACACTCAAGGACAGTGTCACATGAGCGCCCAGGAGCATTCATCAGAACAGGCCCCAAAGCTACACTGAAGCTGCCAAGTCTGGACCTGGGACCTGGTGCAGAGGGTATGTCTTCCACCCACTGCTGGCTGGTAGACAAAGAGAGGATATATGCCTACACATCTACCCAGACCTCAGGAAAGTCACTGCTCATTCCTGCTGTCCTACATGACCTCCCTGAACCCACACCCTCCTGCCATCAAGCAGTAGTCAGGATTTAAGCAGGAAGCCTTCCTCTCACCAAAACCAGAAACCCGGGCCCTCTCTGTCCTAGGGCACAGCTGATGTCTGCCACACCTAAGAATCCTATAATGTCCCACTCTACACCTCCTTCTCAGTGTCTCCTCCAAAAAGCCAAGTAGCCATTGCTTTCCTCCTAGGCTTTTCATCTGATCCCAATCCCTGTCCAACCTGTCTATAGTTGCTGAAGGCACCCTTTACATGGTCAAATGTGATCCTGGAACAAGAAGCCAGCAGGTGCATAAAGGGAACAGTGTGGTAATAATGGGATAGACTAGAAACCGGGAAAAGAAGACTGTCTCATAGAGAAAATAAAATAAAACTGAAGTTTCAAAAACCCGGCAGAGGCTTGGCACCTGTGGCTCAAATGGATAAGGCGCCAGTGACATACACCTGAGCTGGCAGGCTAGAATCCAACCCAGGCCCGCCAATGATGGCTGCAACCAAAAAATAGCTGGACATTGTGGCTGCAACCAAATAATAGCTGGGAGTTGTGGCAGGTGCCTATAGTCCCAGCTACTTGGAAGGCAGAGGCAGGAGAATTGCTTGAGCCCAAGAGTTGGAAGTTGCTGTGAGCTGTAAGGCCACAGCACTCTACCCAGGGTGACAGCTTGAGGCTCTGTCTCAAGAAAAAAAAAAAAAAAAAGCTTGATAGAAACATCAAATTTGTATTCAGAAGACTGGACTTTCAGGTCAAATATCTGGTTATATTGGGATATATGCAAAAACAGGAATTCCACAATAGTCTATTTTTAATTTGTCTACTCACCATGGTCCACAAGCCAGGCCATACATAAAGAATTCAGCTTTTCATCAAAGAATTCCACACCCTATGGATATAGAAGATTCTATTAATATATATCACTGAAGTTCAAAAACCAAGATGGTCTAACTGTGTTACAGCAAGGTTACCTAAAGGCTAAAAAATACTTGTTTCCAAAATAAGCTGAATTATGAAACAGCCAGAAGAAATATGATTGGATTTACAAACAAACTAGAAATCTATTTTATTGGACAGGAATCACAGACAAAGGGAAATAAAAGTGAGGTGGCACCGCCCTGCTCAGCAGGGTGACCAGAACTCAGATATGATACTGCTAAGCATGAGAAGGACGCAGGAGGATGGCCCGCCACATCTGTACTGGTAAGAATGAATCACTCAGGAAAACCTGAGTAATTACACCTGTCAGTAACGTTGGTTAATATTAGGTTATTAAGTAAGAAATGGCCAATTTCTTAAAGTACTAAGTTTGACAGTTGCTATCTCTGACATTTCACTTTGACACTTTTTTTTAATTGTGAAGAGACAGCCTCATTCTTTCAAATGCATGTTTTGGCTGTGATTACCTTTAAAAAACGTTTTTTACAGAGCAATTTTTGTGAAACCATGGGTAAGTCAACATGGGTTTTTACTGGGGGTGGACTGTGAGTTCCATCATGGAACCAATGTAGCACACAGGCTGAAATACGAACAAAGTGACTGAGAAGGATGTGTCCAAATGGTTTGAGAAATTCCATTCTAATGATTTTGATCTTTTTGTGTGTATGTGTGAGACAGAGTTTCACACTACTGTCCAGACTAGATTACCATGGTGTCAGCCTAGCTCACAGCAATCTCAGACTTCTAAGTCTAAGCAATCCTACTTCCTCAGTCTCCTGAGTAGCTGAGACTACAGATGCCCACCACAATGCCCAGCTAATATTTCTATTTGTAGCAGAGATGGGGTCTCATTCTTTCTCACACTGCTCTTGCCTGAACCCAAGTGATCCTCCTGCATCGGTCTCCCAAAGTGCCAGGATTGTAAGCGTTGAGCTACCACACCCATCCTTGGTGATTTTAATCTTGAAAATAAGCTGCGTGAAACCAAGAAGGGGAAAGGGGAGAGGGAGGGGAAGGATGGGTGGAGGGAGAGTAGTTGGTGGGAACACACCCACGGTGCATCTTACAAGGGTACATGTGAAATTTACTGGGTGTAGAATATAAACGTCTTAACACATTAACTAAGAAAATGCCATGAAGGATGTTAACCAGTTTGATGAAAACATTTCAAATTGTATATAAAACCAGCACATTGTACCCCATGATTGCATTAATGTACACAGCTATGATTTAATTAAAAAAAAAAAAAAAGAAAGAAAGAAAGAAGATAAGCCTGAGGACGGCCTGAGACCAAGGCAGATGATGATGAGCTGAAAGCTGCAGTGGAAGCAAATCCATCTGAACCTGTGTGGGAATTAGCAGCAAGGCTTGATATTGCTATTCCAATACTATTAAACCATCTGAAACAAATAGGCAAGGTAAAGACGCCGGATAGATGGGTTCTGCACAAATTAAACAAGTGTCAGAAGAGAAATCACCTTGAAGCTTGCCTTTCTTTGCTGTCACGACATAAACGTGAACTGTTTCTAAACTGTATTGTTATGTGTGACAAAAAAATAGATTTTGTCTAACAGTCACAGTGATCAGCACAATGGTTAGATAAAGATGAAGTGCCAAAACAGGGTCTAAAACAGAAAAACCATCAAAAAAATATAACAGTGTCTGTTCAATGGTCGGGTGCTGGTGTTACCCACTACAGCTTCGCGAAACATGATCAGTCGATTACAGCGATGTCTACTGCAACCAAACGGACAGTATGATGAGGAAGCTTGCGATTAAGCTGCCAAGACAAGCTATTCCTCTCGCAAAACAACCATGTCTCACAAACAATGCTGCTCAAACTACAGAAGCTGGATTTGGAAACTCATTCACCATACTCACCAGACCTCATACCAAGTAACTAACACGTCTTCCAGGCTTTAGACCACTTCTTGCAAGGAAAAATATTTGATTCTCAACAAATCTATGGAAAATGCCTCACCCTCCAGGCTTTGCTACTAGCATACACAAGCCACTGTTAAGATGGCAAAACTGTGTTGATAGTTTAGGCACATATTTTGATTAATTTTATTGCTTGTTTGAGATATAATAAACTTTTGACTCAAAATCAGACATTTCAGATTTAATGACCTAATATCTAACAAATCCTTAAGGATAAAGCAACTGACATCAAGACACAGAAACCTCCCCAATTAAAGAGAGTGTTTCTGGGATGGTGAGATAAAACCCTGAAGGGAAAGTAGGGCACCCTCAAGGAGAACAGGGGAAGCAGCCTCAGATGGAGTCACAGGTGGCGCAAGGCATCACGGGGCAGCCTGTCCCAGCCCTGCTCCTTTTGACTGTCAACAGGTAGCCACTTCAGGCTGGACTTACAAAGACTTCTCATCGCTGGCTGCGCAGCACATGGGTGAACACTGTGGTGTGTATGTTCCTCACACCCTTCCTGAGCTGTACGTGTTTACAGCCTTGCTTCTTTGAATTCTAAGTTCCTGATCAGTGCTTATTTATTTTAAATGAAGTGATATAATAAAATGTTGCAGTGCTTCAAAAATAGTGACTAAATACGACGAGACAGCTTTATAATAACAGATCACAATGGATAAATTTTGCCACACACTTAGATTACCATGTCAGCTCTCAAAGACTTCTTTTTCAGATGGAGGATTTTTCCTTCAGTCTTAATAAACTTTTATTTTCCAGTGTTTGTGGTTTAACTTCCTATTTACTCACCATGGTCCTCAAACCAGGCCATACATAAAGTCTTGAGAGAATTTTATAAATATAACTGCTAGAAAAATTTTTACATACGCAGAAAAAATAAAAAGAATATATACCAAGAGGTTCAATTGTAAAACAAAATGTTCATGACCAAGGCACATTCCCCACCAGGCAGTAATACTCAGCCAAAGGCATCACCCAGCTTGCTTCCACTCTGCTCTGTACAGCCAGCAACCCTTGGGGATTTTCCAGGTCTAGAAGGCACACAGGTTGAAAGAAATGGTACTGAAACCCCCTCTTTTCAGGACATTTGTCTCAGTCTTCAGCAAACCAGTTGATCACTGCTGCTTTCCATGGAGGCTTGATCCATGACAGCCACAGTGAAGGGAAAAGGGCCCACAGCATTAGGGAGTCACAAAGGAAAAGGGCAACGAGACAAATTCAACTAACACTGTTAGCAATGTACTTTTATCTTGGGCATTTAGTTTGAAGAATGAGAGACTTCAAATTCTATAAAACATATAATGCCACAGGCATCCACAAGATGCACTTTTTTTGGCTGTCTCATGAATTAGCAATATAAATTCGGGGGTCCAAGAAAATGAAGAAATCCTATATGCTGTGACTAAAAGGACATAGAAGTGGGGGTGAGGCAGGGAAACAAAACTAGTAATGTTAGCAGTAAACTGACATAGTATGAGCTTTCTCCAAAAATACTCAGGTACTCATTTGTTCAACAATCAACAGGCACTAAGACAGTGGAAATAAAACCCTAAACAGAGTCCCTGCCCTCAAAGAGATCACTTGTTCATCTCTCCCACCTGATTGTAGCAGATAAGAGTGCTACCAACAGGGGTAAGAGTATTTCAAACTTAGAACTGCTTAGGGCAACTACAAAGAAAAGGAAAAAAAAGAATGTAGCTATAAAACACATCTCTGAGATTTTACATAACATGCTACCAGGGTAAAACTAATCACGGGACTCAAATAGTGACAAAAGATAATGTGGACTTTGGACAAAATACCAACATCATACGCTTTAATAATCCTTCTGTTTATGGTGATTCTTCAATTCCCTTTAATCAGAATATAGAAACATTCTAGGGACATTTTGCTCAGAATACAACCAAAAAGGCTCGGCGCCTGTGGCTCAATCGGCTAAGGCGCCAGCCACGTACACCTAAAGTGGGGGGTTCGAATCCCCAGCCCGGGCCCGCCAAGCAACAATGATGGCTGCAACCAAAAAAATGGCCGGGCATTGTGGCGGGCGCCTATGGTCCCAGCTACTTGGGAGGCGGAGGCAGGAGACTCGCTTGAGCCCAGGAGTTGGAGGTTGCTATGAGCTGTGATACCATGGCACTCTAACCAGGGGGATAGCTTGAGGCTCCATCTCAAAAAAAAAAAAAAAAAAAAAAAAGAATACAACCAAAAAAAGAAGATGCCTTAAGCAACAATCAAAGCAGACCTCTCTTAAAACCATAATGCCTTTTCTTTATAGTTAAATATTCCCTAAGTCACAGAGGCATTAAATAGTACAAAAGCTATGCTATATATACACCAAGAAACTGATCACATTCTTTTATGGCTTTGTTTTTAGGTGGTGGTGAGGTGAAATGTATTTCTATTATACAGGATGAACCTCCCAAATCCAAAAATCCAAACTCTGAAATATTCCAAAACCCAAAACTTTCTGAGCACTCACATGAGGCTCAAAGAAATACTCACTGGAGCATTTGGGATTTTGATTCTTAGATGAGGATATCCAGCCAGTAAGTATATATAATATAAATATTCCAAAATCTAAAACACTTCTAGTCCCAAGCATTTCAGATAAGGGACATCCAAGCTGTACCTTTGTTGTTAGATGTTATGGACTTACAAAACTAAAACTGATCCTACAGACAATAAGGACAAGACAATATTTTCACTCATCTAAATAAATAATTGTTCAGGTTAGTTGGGCCTCCTAGTTTCCCTGGTAAAACCGCCTACTCAACACTACCCTGCAATTCCCAGAACACATGTACTCACCAGCTGGCCTGCCAACAGTGGCATATATTCAATGATGGCCAGCCGGACCCTCCACTTGGCATCTTCTGCCAGCTCCACGATGGCAGGAAGGAGGCTCTGAGAGAGCTGACGGATCCCAATCACTTCATTTACACAATCCAAATTAGAGATGATGTTCAAGCGCACTTCAGGACACTGCCAGGACACAGAAGACCACATGTCAAACTCAAGTCCTCACCCAGTATTCTTCTGTCAGGATAAGGATAAAAACTGCTAGGAAATTTTAAAATGAGAAAATATTGACTCAGGTGAGAGTACAGGAATAATTCAAGGCACAAAAATGTAAGGATCTTTAACCAGAACTTTCTTTCTTTTTTTTTTTTTTTTTTGAGACAGAGCCTCAAGCTATCCCCCTGGGTAGAATGCTGTGGCATCACAGCTCACAGCAACCTCCAACTCCTGGGCTCAAGCGAGTCTCCTGCCTCCGCCTCCCAAGTAGCTGGGACCACAGGCGCCCGCCACAACACCTGGCCATTTTTTGGTTGCAGCCAGCATTGTTGTTTGGCGGGCCCGGGCTGGGGATTTGAACCCGCCACCTTAGGTGTATGTGGCTGGCCCCTTAGCTGCTTGAGCCACAGGTGCCGAGCCTCGTGTGATATTTTGATTCATATATATGATGTGTCATAATCAAAACAGGGCAATTGGGGTTTCAAATAACCTCAAGCTTTATCATTTCTTTGAGTTAGAAACATTCCAGTTCCACTCTTTGTTTTACAAAGTAGACCCTGATATACTGTTGACTATAGTCACTTTGTTATGCTATCAAGTATTGTTCATTCTACCTATTTAACCATATTTTTATAACCACTATCCATCCCCACTTCATCCTACCCCTCCTCACTGCCTTTTCCAGCTTCTGGTAACCATCATTCTACTCCTCTGTATCCCTGAGATCAACTGTTTTAATATTTAGCTCTCACATATGAATGAGAACATGTGAGATTTGTCTTTCTGTGCATGGTTTTTTTCACTTAACATAATGTTCTCCAGTTCCACCCATGTTGTTGCAAATGATAGGACTTCACTTTCTTCATACCTAAAGAACATTCCATAGTGTATATGTACCACATTTTCTTTATGTGCTGATCAGTTGATAGACAATTCAGTTGATTCTAAATCTTGGCTATTGTGAATAGTACTGCAATAAACATGGGAGTGCTTACAGGGTAGCGCCTGTGGCTCACAGGAGTAGGGCTGGCCCCATATTGGGAGGTGGCAGGTTCAAACCCGGCCCCAGAAAAAAAAAAAACACTACAAACATGGGGGTGCAGAAACATTCTTGAATACTGATTTTCTTTATTTTGGATATATAACTAACAGTAAGATTGCTGAGTCATGTAGCAGTTCTATATTTTGTTTTCTGAGGATCTTCCATACTATTCTTCATGGTGGTTGCACCAATGTACACGCTGTTGACAGTGTGTGAGGGTTCTCCTTTCTCTGCATCTTTTCCAGCACTTGCGATTGCCTGTCTCTTAGATAAAGGCAATTTTAACTTGGTGAGATGATATTTCATCGTATCAAATGACATTTCATTTGATTTGCATTTCTCTTGACTATTGATGTTGAGTATTTTTATAATCCCATTGACCACTCGTGGGACTTCTTTTTAATTTTTTTTTTTTTTGCAGTATTTAGCTGGGGCCGGGTTTGAACCCACCACCTCTGGTATTTGGGTTCAGCGCCCTACTCCTTTGAGCCACAGGCACACATTATGGGACTTCTTTTGAGAGATTTCTAGACAGATTTTTACCCATTTTTAATTAGATTATTTGATGTTTTTCTTATTAAGTTTTTTTGAGCTTCTTATACATATATTCTAGATTTTAAAGCCTTGTCAGATGGGTAGTTTGCAAATGTTCTGTCCCATTCTGAGGGTTGTCTCTTCGCATTGTTATGGTTTTCTTTGCTGTGCAGATGCTTTTGGAGGGATGTGACCCATTTGTCCAATTTCTCTTGGGTTGGCTGTGATTATATATTATCACTTAAAAAGTTACTGCCCAGAATATGTACTAGAGCCCTTGTTCAGGGTTTTCTTTTGGTATTTTCATAGTATCGAGTTTTATATTTAAGTCTTTAATCCATTTTTCTTTGAATTTTCTTTCCCTTTCCTTTCCTTTCCTATTGAGACAGAGTCTTATTCTTTCACCCTGGGTAGAGTGCTGTGGCATCATCATAGCTCACAGCAACCTGGAACACCTGGGCTCAAGTGATCTCCCCACCTCAGTTTTTCTATTTTTAGTAGAGGCAGGGTCTAGCTCTTTCTCAGGCTGGTCTAAAACTTCTGAGCTCAAGCAATCCACCCTCTTCCGCCTCCTAGAGTCCTAGGATTAAAGGTGTGAGACAGCTGGCTTATCTGAATTTTCACTGTGAGGAGAGGTAGGGTTCTAGTTTTGTTCTTCAGATAACTGATTTTTCATTTTAATCTTCACTCCAAGGAAACTGCTATGACGTGGATACAGTAAAAATGAGTCACTGTGTTATACTACTAAAAACAAAAGAAACTTCATTTTATAGTTACCTTACCAGGCATTCTCACACTAAACAAAATTTGATTTTAGAAATTTCCACCCTTTATGAGCTCCTCTAGCAACTGCATATTGGATAAAAGCTTCAATAGCTGTACGCACCATGCCCGAAATCATGTTGTCTTTATTTTTAGATGGTTGAGTTTTCTCTTTGAGTTGCTCTATCTCTTTAGTCATCTTCTCAGACTTCTCTTTAAATCCTTCCTTGAGCAAATATTCTTGAACCTATAAAAAAGAAAAGAGTTCACCCTTGTCAATCCTAAACATTAAGGGTGGAGTGAGAGTTTATAATTAAAAATTCTGCAGTTAAGCACACGTGGCTATTTCTCTAGAACCTTAATGTCTTTGTCCAGTATTTCTAGACCATGGTCCTGAACAGTGGGAGTAGATATGGATTATAGCTTTGTGAAATTCCCTCAGTACCAACTCCCTGGAACTTTGGAAGAGTTTTGTTTCAGCATGGAAAATGTTCCTTGGGAGGGAATACAGACTGAACTCTAATTAATCCACAGTTTTACTGAAGTAGTAACACCAGCTCCTCTAACAAGTAAGGGAACTGCTGACCCTGGATAAAACTCTGGAGGTCAAGATCCAGGTCAGGACAGAGAATGGAGATTCCTCTATTGGTATGGGGTGAATCTGACACAAGGAGGAAAAATGAGGCAATTCCATGGCTTTCTGCATCCCCCATTTCATATCAGGCCAAATCTGATCTTTTCAGACCACATGGATCTAATTCAGGTCTCTTTGAGAGTTGTACCAAGAACCTAAAGGACAAGGGAACTAAGGTTTCATTAAGGGGCAGTGAGTTCATGCCATAGTCACCACTCCCAGCAGCCAGCACTCTGGGGGAAGGCATGGAACTCTCCAAAGTCTGACACCACAGAAGGTGATGGCATCATGGACGCCTACAGGCTTGAGTGAGATTCGGATGAATTTGTGGTTTGAGTACAATCTATGCTTTTGTGTTTCCTTCTTGCATCATGACTGTATTTGAACCATTGTCCCCTCCCTTGTTTAGAATCCAGAGCATTGTCCCTCAAGCATTGCCAGGCTTTGTCAGACACACCTTCAGCTGCTGCTCCAGCATCTTTTCATAAT